>JACEFZ010002798.1:0-22500 GCA_014155875.1 Cepaea nemoralis | reverse complement strand
GGGAAAGCTAATCCACACGCAAAGATCAGTCCAGTGCAATAGAAGTAGTAACACGGGTATGGACTACGCTTGAGTTCAAGGCGACCAACAACATAAAACTCCCCCCCCCTCTCATTCCTAATGTGTCTGAATGTCTCGTGTCCTTCTTCGTGCTGGTTGACCCCTGGTTCTGCAACCAGAAACCAGGCCTTCCATCATGGTTCTCTCACAACCACGGTGAGGCTTAATATGGTTCTCTCACAGCCACGGAGAGGCTTAATATGGCCAAAGTATTTCAGCTTCCCAGATATGCTAGTGTCTATGATCCAGTTCTTGTTTCTCGATGTTCAGATCTTGTAGACCAGTTTTTCTTAACCGGTGGGGAATCTCCCCCCCCCCCCCCCAGAAAGGGGGGGGGGGAGGATTTTAGGGTTTCCAAGAAAGGGGGGGGGGGGATTATTTCAAGATCTCGTTAATACAACAACCGATTACTTGATATTGCTGTTACCTCCATACTTTACGGTTCTGTACTTCTCGCCCTTCTGAAATTCGTTTCATAACGTAAGTAGTCCTGCAAATGACGTTTTTTTTTTTGTAGACTTCTAGACTTGTTCTAGTACGCGTTATTAAATTTACCTTCCATTTTTACGTATACTGTGTAAGGGCGGGGAAGGGGGGGGGGATTTATAGGGAGGAAATACCAAGGGGTGGAGATGGGGATGGCATTCTTAACATATGGTGAAGGGGTACATGGGCCAAAAAAGGTTAAGAACCACTGTTGTAGACATTCAGTATTTTTTTCTTCGTGGCCCAACATATTCTAATCACCTTTCTGTAATATGTAATTTCAAATGTCCCACATTTCTTCTTTAGTCACTTCTATATCCTTTACTGGATGTCGCAGTCAACCCAAGCATTTTTTGACTGCGATTTCGTGGCAAGTTTACGTTTGGCACTGCTTTCTAAACGACCGGCACTCGCACCATTGTATGGAAACCAGCGCAAGGTGGTAGCAACCAAATCGCCCGCAACAGTGTTTTGAACGCGATATGCGGGATTGTGAATTGTGTTTGTAAACCCTTCGTCTGTAGTGATTGCGAAATTATCCCCGAGTCACATCTACTATGTTGCCACGAGAGAGTCGCATGTTCTCAACAATGTTACTTTAGCTTGGTTAGTCGCATGTTTTCAACAATGTTACTTCAGCTTGGTTAGTTGCATGTTCTCAACAATGTCACTTCAGCTTGGGCCCTGGGCTTGTGACGTAGATTCATACAACCGTTTAACCAATGCTTTGTCCCTGCTGAATGTTAACTGAACAGCCAAAGTGAGCAATCTGGGCATTTTGGGGAAAGCTAATAGGTAAAGACAGCTTATCACAAACATCAGAAAGAAGCAGTCATCGTTTTTTATTTTTATTTTTGGCCACATTATGAGATGACAAAATCTGGAACATGTGACAACTGGGACTATTTGCGGAAAGAGAGATAGAGGAAGACAGCGTGAGAAAATTGGTGACAGTCTTGTGTCATGGCCCTGAAGGCAGTCAACACAGAAATTGATCCATGCCTCGGAGATCGAAATTTGTGGAGAGAATTAATCGCTCACACCAACCGGCAAGGCACTGGATATTGATGATGCCCAGCTTGGGTCTGTTTCTTTTGAAGTTCTCTATTATTGTTTATTATAGAGTCAAGATACACACATTTTGTGACATTTTCAAATTCTTAAGTGTTGATTGTGATCTTTGTTTTAGCATGAAGTGTTGTCCGTTCAATCCATCTTCCTTTGTTTAAGAATAAGTTTGTCATTGTGCGTCAACTTCCAGTGCGCTGAGGCGGTGAAGTTGGTTCATTCCATACACCAGTCAGTTGGATTACTGAACGTAAAACTTGCCAAGACAACAACGGCAATACAATTCTGGTGTTGACTGCAACGTCCTGTAAAGGTTATGCAACTTTTAAAAAAAATATCACAAACAGTCAATAAAGACTGAAGAGGTGTAGAGTGAGTAGGGGGAGAGAGAGAGAGAGAGAGAGAGAGAGAGAGAGAGAGAGAGAGAGAGAGAGAGAGAGAGAGAGAGAGAGAGAGAGAGAGAGAGAGAGAGAGAGAGAAATTTCAATCAGTCTGCCGATCTTTCTTTTTCTATTTATCTTATTGTGTGTCTCGTTATCACATTTTTTTTTACATTCTTCCATTTTTCTGCTCCGTTCTCTTTGCTTTGCTTATGTGGCTACATGTTTACATCTGATGTTGTTACAGGGTCGAGAAAAGTGCACCCCAACCACACGAAGCGGCAGACGCTACCACATCCGCTACCAGGACTGCATCTCCGTCAAGGACTACAACCTGAAGTTTTGTACCACCTGCAAGAAGAATAGATGTTGCTACCCGTACAGGACCCGCCAACGAATTCTGGAGTTTCAGGTAACCGATGGCGGTCTTTGTTGTTGATTGGTTTACTTCGGTCATTTGTGTTCCTTCACACTTTGTCTTCTTGAGTCATCTTCTTGGGCTGCTTTCCGTGTTCTCATCAACTTCTTCTCCCCTTCCTCGGAGTGGAATGCGATGGAATATCTACGGGAAGTCAACCAAGCACACATGCGCACTGAAGACTAACACCCAAGTTAATTGGCTAATTAGTTAATCGCGTTTCCACTTCACGACAAAGGGTCGCCCCATTATGCTCGGTTCCTGTGCCAGTGAATATCACACAAAATGCTCGTCAATATAAAAAGTGGAACAGACAGGAATCTCGACAAATCGAAAGCCCGCGCAGGTGTACTATGCATAATGCCGCTGCCAGAATGCCAACACAAAAGTCCACCACGAAAAATACATTTCATCGTCGATGGAAGCAGCAATCACTTGATGACCAGCAGCCACATATTACTGCATAGGGCCACCAAGTTAGTTCAGTGACTGGCCGGCCGCTACAGACAACCGTGGACAGATGTAAAAGCACTCCACATGAAAGTCTAGCCACTAGGCAACTCGCTGGGTGATCTGGTCAGTGTTACGCCGACCGCCTTTGCTTTCCACGACACATCCTGGTACCATTTTAGGCCGGATCGATCTGGGATTTCAGTTCCATGTAAAAATACAAGAGATGACTGTGAATCTACAGCCATGGCCAGACTGCGAGAACAGCAAATGAAAAGAGGGGTGGCCAAACAAGAACACTACGCAGGAAGCCAAAGAAGATTGATAAACCAACACAGAACTGGTGTCGTTAGCCGCTACACGCTGCGGGATTTGCTGAGGAGGGGATCCGAGCACTTATGGACTGAATGGTTCGATGTGCAATGAGGATGATCTGTCGACTAACTAAATAAACTAACTAACTAACTAAAAATACAAGAACATTATCGCTTGTGGGGAATCGAATACATTTATATATAACGTGTGTGTGTGTGTGTGTATGTGTATGTGTGTGTGTGTGTGTATGTGTATGTATGTATGTATGTATGTATGTATGTATGTATGTATGTATGTATGTATGTATGTGTAAGTATGCGTGCGTGCGTGTCTGGGTAAGCGTGCGTGTCTGGGTGTGCGTGCGTGCGTGCGTGCCTTTGTGTTTGTGTGTGTGTGTGTGTGTGCGTGTGTATGTGTGAGTTCTGGAACTGGATATAATCATTAAATTGTCCGGAAGCAGTGTCCAGTCAGGGCTCGGCGATGTGATATCCCTATCACATTCTGTAGGTCTGGATGTACAGAGCAATATGCGGCCGGTATTCCCCTCACTTTCGCAGTCGACCAGCCCAGGCGTGAAACCGTGCCCGACCATGCTCATGCCATTACCACCGCAGTTCTTTATCAACGACGCTAGCACGCCCGCTGTAATTGGCTATCATCATCATCATCATCATCATCCAGTGGCTTGAGGGCTGGCGTGGGCGATCATGCCTCTCCACAAATTACGATCTCCGACGGCATGGAACTTTTAGTATGTTGACGCCCTTCCGTGCCGTGACCCAAAACTGTCAAGAATCTCCCCACACTGTCTTTCTCTATCTGTCTTTCCGCAAATATTTCCGGATGTCACCACATGTTCCAGTTTTTGTCTTCTCATAACGTGGCCAAAACGATGACTGCCTCTTTCTGATGTTTCTGATAAGTTGTCTTTGCGTCTCAGTTTTCCTCAAAACCTCCGGATTGCTCATTTTGGCTGTCCAATTAATCTGCAGCATTCTTCTATAAAACCACATTTCCACGGCTTCCATGGATATTTTCGCCTGTGTACTAACTGTCCAGGACTCGCAACCGTATGTTAAAACTGGTTCTATGTAACATGCAAGAACTATGTTAACATACGGCTGCGAGTCCTAATTGGATGAAGCCAACCCCAAGGAATATGCTTTTTTTTAGTTTTAGTCGTTGGATCAACATCACGGCACACGGGTTTAACCCATAGGTGCTCCGTTTTCCTCCTAACTCAAACCTGAGTCTGGAGAAACTCAGTTCAATGCACGAACTCCGTAGCATCGGCGAGGATCCTGAAATACTTGGGTAGATCTTTAACTCGAAATTTTGCCCGGGCAGCGTGTCAGCGTGTTGGATCTCTAGGGGATCTGGTCTCGGACTCAAACAGGCAACAATAACTCCGTTAAATATAATATAACAATATTTATTGTATTTAGGTATACAGTGCGTTGGCGCAGTGGGTTTAACAAGCCCGCACTAATAAGTTGCTTATCACAGAGGTTTAACATCACACATGATTATAACAAACATTCTAAGCAAACTATCTAGCATATGTCTATGACCCTAAATACACATGGGTCTGAACTATTAAGTCCCTCTAAGGCAGGCCCTGTTGCCTCTCCGATGTCCCGTCTGTCTCTGCCGGTTCACACGTGTCGCAATCCGACACGGGTGGTAACTCTGTCCGAGTTCCTCGTGGACCCCGCAATAGGCGGGCCACATCAGTGTCCACGGGACAGTGGACTCACTGACCAGTCCTTCGAGAAGGCTCTGGATTACTCTGGCCTTCGAGGGTCTTACTTCTTTCCCTTGGGCGGGAGTTGTAGCCCTTTGCTAGTGTCTATTAACTTATGTTGGTTTACCGTATAATGTGAGGCTGTGACAGGAGTCCCCCTCTCCCCTGATTTGATGGGTTGTTATAAGGTAATTAGTTCTGTACTAATTCTGTCACAGAATCACATAAAGTCGGTGTTTGTAGTTTGGTGGACAGTAACTTGGTAACCTACATATTGGCATCAACACTCATGTATTCTCCCATACACCACTTCTCTGATTTGCTGAAGAGGTCTCTCTCTCCTGTGTCCTTAAAAATGCTTATCTGACCGAAGTTACGTGACGTTTACTAGTTGTTTCTACAACCCGTCCTTCTCAAAGTATCCTACTGATACCAAGATAATTAACCTCTGTATTAGAGAGGATTAACAAGACAAAAGTCTTGGCTAATTAAGTACACCTTCAAATCTTGTTCTGTGTGTGCATTTCAATACACTTTTACTCTCGTATGTTGTATAATGCTGAATATGTAGTTACGCTGTTATTTTATCCCATCTGACTACATGTGTCCCTGTTGGCTTGTTAGTGTGTTGACTAATAAGTTGCTGCTTCTAATAAAGTGACTGTATTTTAATTGATAGTGTTCAGTTTTGAGTTTTGTGTAAAGTGTGTGCTGAATGTGTGGCTTATCTCCAAGCGTCACGAGTTGGGATATCCTTAATCATGAATTACCCCAATGTGTGTAATGCATGATCAGGAATTCCAAGCAGTGGTGCTTAGATGTAGTATCCTAAATACTAAACTAAGAGTACTAAACTAACTACTAAACATGTATCAACAATTTAGACAAGTAATACAATTTACATGAAAGACGCAGACAAATTAAAATAAATACGTTTTGCGTACAATTTGTCCGCTCAGTATATCGCTCTCTCATTTAATTCATTCACCCTGTCATTCACACATCTTTCATTCAAAATAGTATTTGGTTAAAATATATAAGTAAAGTTGAGGTAAGTGTTATTGCCCTTAGAAAAAACGGAATAGGCGATATGTTCCCTTTAAGATAATACGTACTTTTTGTACGATGACTCAAAAATGGTTTATAATTTACATAGAGAAAATTGCATAGGAAGATTATTTAGCCTATGAATGGAAATACCTGTAATATTATGGTAGAAAATGTACAAATTACAGGTTAACATATTTATATACATAATTCAATACAAATATAATACATATTCAATACTAAATTAATTAATTAACTAAGTAACTAAATCCAACGATGATGTGCGCGTTGTCCTCCTGTTGTTAGCGTGTCGTGCCATGAATGTTAACAGTTAGTATGGCTGTCTCTTGAGTGTTGTAGTCGACGTAGTTCTGTTTCGGCTGTTTGCAAAGTCTCTTAGCAACAGCAGGTATGGAATGTTCTCAATGTCGAGTATAAAGTGTTCTTAATGCTTTCATGATCAATGTCAGTTCACTGGTTGAAATCATTTCACAGATAATGTCTCTCGCTCGGATTGTTCCTAGAGCTTTGGTAATTGGTAGTATAGTTCTCAAAGTTTCACGTTCGTGGGTGTTATACGTAACCTATTCACTGGGGTGTTATTACTTTTAAATGAAAGTTCTCTAGCAGGTGTAGAGTTACACTGTTCTATGCCACAGAATAAAATATCACAGTTTCTGGTATGGCGAATGGTCGATGTGCCAAATGTTATTCTGCTGGCGCATTCGTTTGCCGCGATAAAATATCAGCTATAATGTTATCAGTGCCTCTGATATGGCGGATTTCGAAGTCGAAATCTTGGAGAAGAAGACACCATCTTTGCAAACGATGGTTTTTCGGAACACCTTGCTTAAGCACCAACAATGGCGAATTATCGGTGAGTACAACAAAAGTGGGACCCAAGAGGAACTTAGATAATCTGAGCATACAAAATAATAGACTTAATGCCTCCAATTCCACCGTAGAATAATGGATCTCTGCTTTCTTCAGCTTACGGCTTACGTAGAGAATTGGGTGTCTCACTCCTTCCACTTCTTGCATTAAACATCCTCCAATTGCGATAGCACTCGAATCTGTGGTCAAAATAAAGGGTAAATCTATGTTTGGTAATCGTAATACTGGTGGATTAGAAAAAATGCATTTCAATCTGCATATTGCATCCTCTAAGCGGGTACTTTTACAAAATTTTTCTGGATGATCTTTTGTCAACATATTAGAAAAAACTGATGTAAGTTCTGCCCAGTTTGGTATAAACTTAGCATAATAGTTTATAAGACCTAATAAACTTCTAATTTGTTTCTTTGTAGTAGGAACTTCTAGATTGAGAATTTTCGAAACAATTTTATCATCTGTCAACAGTTTGCCTTCAGAAATTCTATGACCAAGGAAGTCTATTTGTTTATAGCCTATTTCAACCTTGGAAGGTTTGATAGTAAGTCCAAAAAGAAAGATTTGGTTGAAGACTTGTTGGAGTGTAAGTAAGTGAGAAGTCATATTAGAAGAATGAATGCATATATCATCAATATAAGCTTGGAAGTCTTTAATTCCGCGCAATAGCAACCTAGTTAATCTAACAAATGTGGCGGGAGCGTTCTTGAGACCAAATGGAAGATATCTCCATTCGTACAAACCAAGAGGTGTTGCGAATGCTGTTATATGTCTAGAAGAAGGGTGTAGTGGTACTTGCCAATAACCTTTCGCTAAATCAACCTTCGAAAATAAGGATGATTGAGACATATTCAAAATGAGGTCTTCACAGCTGTTCATTGGCTCCGCATCTGTTGTGGTTATTGTATTTAATCTTCTATAGTCTATGCACAAACGAATCGTTTGGTCCTTCTTTTTCACCAGGACAATCGGTGAAGAATATTGAGACATAGATTTCTGAATTATTCTATTTTTCTCTAAATCCAAAATTTCTTTGTCTAAATTTGCTCTATAATGTAGAGGAATAGAATATGGTCTACATTTGACCGGTGTCAGATCTGTCAACACAATTGAATGTGTTATTTTGTCAGTCCGTCCAGGTTTGTTAGAGAAGATAGATTTATAATCGTTAAGGAGAGACAAAATGTCTTGTCGCTGCTGTTGTGTCAAAGTGTCAGAGATTTGTATGTCCTTTATACTACCGTCGTCATTCATAATCGGTACTGGAATTTCAGTATTGTCTACGTCTGTCTGATTTATTACAGATGCTACTGTTTGTAAATTGTCCTCAATGTCATTGTCGTCGTCGTCGAGATTAATCGTTGTCAATATGTCGTCAAATTGGTCGTCGTTGTCGTTATCCATATTGTCGGTAATGTAAATATGTCTTCGTCGTCTTTGTTGTCGTAAGAGTGCGTCGTTAACGATGCTTCGTTTGTCGAGGTGTCATTCAGTTGGGTCATTGTCGTTTCGTTTCTGTCATCAGTTAGATGCGTGTGCTTACTCGTGTCACTGTCCTCTCTAGCATAGTATGGTTTTAACATATTTACATGGAATATTTTCAACTTTCCATTCAAAGAAATTTCGTAATCAACTTCCGAAATTCTTCTAACAATTTTAAATGGTCCCTGCCAAGAGGTTGATAGTAAATCTCTCTTGTCAGGTAGCAATAGTAAAATATCCTGATCTGGTTTTAATACAATTGTTTTTGCACCTTTGTTGGCGTACTGCCTGTACCTAAAACCTTTCTCCTGTAATGATGTTCTGGCCAGTATACAGGATCGTATGATTTTGTCTCTGGTGTCAGTGACTAAATCATAGGTGGAAATTGGTAGTTGGATATTTACAGGTTGTGATATGATATCTTTGTAAATAGTGAGAGGTCCTCTTGGGTTCGCTCCATATATCAATTCGAAAGGAGAGAACCCTGTGCTTGATTGTGGGACTTCTCTATATGCGAACAGCACCGTTGGGAGAAGTATATCCCAATCGGCTGGATTTTCAGCTGTCACTTTGGATAGCATATGTTTCAGGTCCCCATTTAGTTTCTCGCAGATACCATTTGCGGCCGGTCGATAGGGACTGGTGAAACATTGCTTTATGCCTAGTAACTTAGTTACCGATTGAGTGGCATTCGATATGAACTGGGTTCCTCTATCTGAAATTATTTTCTCCGGGAAGCCAAAACGGGAGAATATATTTAACAATACGTCCGTCACATCCTTAGAGGAGATAGATTTTAATGGAATCATTTCTGGCCATCTCGTACATAGATCAATAAGAGTAAAAATATATCTATTCCCTTTGCTTGAGATGTGGTTTAACGGACCTACTAGATCAACTGCCACGATTTGAAATGGCCTCGAGGCAGTTGTGGTTGATTGAATTTCTGCCGTAGGGTTTTTTCCCTTTTTCACCAGTTTCTGACATATATCACATGATCTACAATAGGTTTTTATGTCTTGGCAAAATTTCGGCCAATAAAATTGGGTCAGGACCCTAGCTCTAGTCTTTTCGTAACCCATATGACCTCCGAAAGGTGAATCATGGGCTATCTTTAGTACTTTTTCACGATGTGCTTGAGGTAGAACTACTTGCTGTATCGTGGTCTGATCTCTGGTGTATAATCTAGTCAGCACATTGTTCTTTAATCTAAATGTCCACGACGCATTTTTAGTCAATTTTGGTTTAAGTCCTACTAACCTAAAATACTGTGAAAGTGTAGGATCTGCTTTCTGTTCTTCTCCAAAATTAGTGATGGTAGTGTTTGGTGATACAATTTCTAGTGACTCCTGCAGTTGGTCGGTGTGGGTTTTGTGAGTTGTCTGTCGTGTTATTGCATTCGTGTGTTGTGTGTGTTGTTGCACATCTACAGGCTTGGTAATTTGTGGATCGCTGGCATCCTCAATTCGAGGTTTTAAGTTGGTCGTATCACTGACAGATTCAACCGCCCCTGCATTATGCACCTCGGTGAATTCTTTCTGAATTACTTCATTGGTTGTCTCCCTTGTGCTTTTGGCAGTTTGAGACAAGCACGAGTGGTGTTTCTCTTTAGAATCGCTGTTTGGGTTCTGGATACCGTTTTTCTGCTCCCAATCTCTGATTTCCTTTTCAGAGCAAGATCGTATGTTGGGCAGGTTCCCAAGTATAATTTCAGCGACAGGATTTTCTAGTACTGCGCACAATACTAGTCCTGATATGAACGGTGTTCGAATTTCGACAAGAGCAAGGGGGTATTTTTCGATGGTGCCTGAGAATGTGCGACAAGTTACGTGTTTGTGTGTGTAGTCTTTGTCGTTGATTAATGTTTTCTTAATCCCACAGAGCGTTGCGCCGGAATCGCGAATTAATGTGCACTTTTTGTTATTTACAAACCCTGTTGAGAAATTTAGCTTGCCTGTAGATGATAAGGCAGCGTTGGCCATTTCATTAGAAATAGGGATCGTGTGGCCGCATAGCAATGTTGTGTCAAGTTGGAATTTCCTACAGGTGTTACATTTATTGTCTGTAATGGTGTCAATAATTTGCACTGCATTTCCTAGCTCACTCAAACTTTCATTCTGATTGTCACACTCATTCAGTAGTTCAATATCTTCATCTGAGGAACTTTCAACTAGTGCAGCATTGGCCTGTTTCATTATCTTTCGCCCTTCACAAAAACGAGAATAGTGCCCAAAGTTGCTGCATAAATAGCATTTGACTGCTCTCTGATACGCATTTCTCTTGTTCTTTTGCTTCTCCACGATCATTTGGAGATGATGTGGATAATTGGGTGATTTATCGCACATCGCGTACTCTTCGTGTGTCAAATGACAATACTGACACTTAACTGGCTTCCTGACATTTGAGCGTGGTTTAAACTTGTTTTCAGTTGGTTTCGAGTATTTAGTGTTTACAACTGCTGCTGTTTCGTTTTGACTTAGGTTTAATTGGAAAATATCTCTGTTCGCTGTGAAAAATGCGTTCCCCTTTGTCTCTACTTCTTGGATACTTTTACAGTCCATTTGTTTCAAAAACTTAGCAAAAGGTGTTGGGATTGTACTAACTATTTTGTCAATAATAATGAGTTCTTTTAGTTTGTCATGGTTGTTGTTAGTTTTAGCTGAGTTAATCCACTTTGTGCAAACATCCTGAACTGTAGACACGTAGTCTATGAAGGTTTGGTTAGGTTGTGGGGATAATTTTGCGAACTGTTGTTGGTAACCTGCTGTATCTAATGAGAAATGTTGGAGAATGCGTTGCTTTAAATAATCATAATCTTTTCTCATTTCCTGTGGAACTGTCTCTATTACTTTAAGGGTTCCAGAGCTAAGTTTCTCATTAAAATAAATGACCAATCTGATTTTACGATCTTATGGTAGGACATTAGACACTCAAAATTTTCCAGGTATGCACTGATAGAGTCTCCTGAGCAAAATGCTTTGACGAGGCCTTTATACTTGTTATATTTTTGTTCCTCCTCCTTGCTTCTCAGTTTATTTACAGATATTTCTACGTTGGAATCGATTTCCATCTGCTTTAGTTTTATCTGTGTATCGGCATTTAATTGGGCTTGTTTGGCCGCCGCCTCAAGCTCTATTTGTTTCTCTCGAGCCTGCAATTGCATTTGCCTCTCTTCAGCTTGTAGTTGCATCTGCATCTTTTTCTCTTCTGCCTCAATTTGCGTCTTCTTTTCTTCTGCCTGCAATTGCCTTTGTTTTTCTTCCCGTTCTATCGCTCTTACTTCACGGGCAATGTTCTCTGCGTGTGTCTTCTGTGCCCATTCTGATAGTTTCTCTTCTTTATAACCTAATTTCATACCTAACTCAATACATTTTTCTAACGTAGACATCTTGTCTTTTACTTGTTGGTAATTTTACTGAAGTTATATCCCTTAGACAAATGTTGGGGAGTAGAAAATTTAGTTATCTCCCTTACTGTTTACATGAGCAAATACAAATGCAAAGTTACGTTGGTTACAAAGTTATGAATATACATACAAATCAATGCAAAGCAAAAATGTTACATGGATGGATGGTGATAAGTACCGCTTAGGGTTGCAATGGGCATGATATGAAACTTATCTTATATTCCCTGAACTTGCGAATGTTGTCTTGTTCTCTCGCCACTGTTGGATAGGTTACATAGGTTACATACACCACAATTCGCGGAACAATCTGCTCGTAGAATGAGAAAACATTAGTAATAGTCAAATGTCATAGTCATGTCAAAATTTATAGTGTTAACATCATTGAGAGATTATCTGCAGAGGGACTAATACTAATACTAGTTCATTACTAGATAGCTGCAAAGTTATTAAACTTGTTCAGAAATCAATTTGATATCATTTACTTAATTTTTTTACTTGGCAATCAATAGCCGTCTGAACGTAAAGCTTGTGCCAAAACCGGAGATTAGCCCCCAAAAAGCCTGTCAGCGTGTTGGATCTCTAGGGGATCTGGTCTCGGGCTCAAACAGGCAACAATAACTCCGTTAAATATAATATAACAATATTTATTGTATTTAGGTATACAGTGCGTTGGCGCAGTGGGTTTAACAAGCCCGCACTAATAAGTTGCTTATCACAGAGGTTTAACATCACACATGATTATAACAAACATTCTAAGCAAACTATCTAGCATATGTCTATGACCCTAAATACACATGGGTCTGAACTATTAAGTCCCTCTAAGGCAGGCCCTGTTGCCTCTCCGATGTCCCGTCTGTCTCTGCCGGTTCACACGTGTCGCAATCCGACACGGGTGGTAACTCTGTCCGAGTTCCTCGTGGACCCCGCAATAGGCGGGCCACATCAGTGTCCACGGGACAGTGGACTCACTGACCAGTCCTTCGAGAAGGCTCTGGATTACTCTGGCCTTCGAGGGTCTTACTTCTTTCCCTTGGGCGGGAGTTGTAGCCCTTTGCTAGTGTCTATTAACTTATGTTGGTTTACCGTATAATGTGAGGCTGTGACACAGCGCCGTTAGGCTACTGTTTTTCGATTTCCAACTGCGAAGGAATTTTTTACGTGCGCAACAATACACACGGGCGTCCGATCTCACTACCCAGAGACCAGGGGAAATTTTATTACTGGAAGTCCACGTGGATTTTTTAAATAAATCCCGGTCCTCACCGGGGCCTGAACCCAGGACCTCCAGCACTCGAGGCGGACACCATACCTCGAGACCACTCAGCCCCCCCCCCCCCCTCCAAGGAATATGCTATTGTCGGTTGCTCCCCGGGCGAGTTTGTTTTACCACAGCTACAGTGATCATTACTTTCCAAGGCCAAGGAGAAGACCAGACGCTAGGAAACTTACTTTGCTGTTCAATTGGTCGTGCGTTCGAACCCGCATAGAGGCAGATTTTTTTGTTTTAATTACCGGGGCTTCCATGTCGATCAAGTCTAACTAACATGGCTACCAGGAGGTGTCGTGGGAAGTCAAGTCGGCAGACATGATTTTGACCACATCACTAATCTATATCCATATAGTCTACAAAAATATCGTGGCTTGCACCTTATGTCCACTTCGCCTCTAGGCCCGTGAAAAAAAAGATAGATCCTGTCCTTGACACAAATTACGACCTGGGGTAGCTGTGTCTGCATGGGGTGTATTTTTAATGATTGTGCAGTATTTGAAAATATTGCCGGTCCAAGTTTTGTATTCACCCTCTGTAAAGTTCATGCAACGTAATGGGTAAATATATAACTTGTACCGGCAATATTTTCAAACACTGTACAGTCAGTAATAACACACCCTATAGTTTGGAAATGGTATACAAGACAAGAGGATTGACTTCATTGCACCGGGTTTTATCCAGCTGGTTCGGTCTTTGTCCGCAGGATGGCCTGCTGAAAGTATCACACAAAGCACGAACTCCGTAGCTCCAGCGAAGACTTCCAGGAGTCTCCGAGACAATGGCACTCGTGAACCGAATGACGCAACCATGGGTCGAACCCACAGCCTTCGAAGTGCGAGACTTTACCACACAGACTCCAATTACTTTGAGTGTAAGACAGGAAGAAGGTTAGCTGAAAACATCGGCTCACGTCAGAATTGTGACAGAAATAGTCTGTATTGTGACAGAAATAATATGTATTGTGTTGGGAATAATCCGACTGGGACAGGAATAAATCCGTATTGATTTGTCTGCGTTATGGCCTGATTAATAAACATGATTACGTAGGGTTAGAAGCAACACTACACGGCACACACGCATGGGGATCAACAGTCTACACATCTAGATATTCATTTTTTTTTCATTCATTAGCACCTTTCCGTCTTGACAGACGATAGTTTGGTACATTGTGCTTCAAAAAAGGCTTAATAACTACGATTCCATGGCGGTGGCGAGTGTGGCTGATAAGGCCAATTCGTGCTGCAAATGTTTGTCCACAGTGGATGCATGTGAAAACATGGTCATTTCCACTATCATGCACCATCTTACGTCTCTCACGCTCTGTGTGTGCTTTATCTGCAATCATTTTCTCCTTTGTCTTTATTCCATTTCTGATAGTTGCCCTCCATGCAACACATTCAGCGGCGACTTGCTCCCAATGTGCATTATCAATGCCTGTATCAATCATGTCCCGCTTACACACATCTTTGTTTCGTAGTAGAGGCCGATCCCTGAGATCTCCTACCCATCTGTAAGTCGCCAAAACAGATGTCCTTTGGTATTCTACCATCATGCATCCTCCTAACATGTCCTATCCATTGAAGTCTACGAAGACTGAGCATGGAACACATCGTCACACAACCTGAATCTACTTGACAATATAGATAGTAATCGGGAACGTCGCATTAGTCAGATTATAATCTGACTACTTATCAGTCCTCTATTCTCTGCTTCTTTCTTCTTCTTCTTCTTCTTCTTCTTCTTCTTCTTCTTCTTCTTCTTCTTCTTCTTCTTCTTCTTCTTCTTCTTCTTCTTCTTCTTCTTATTCTTATTCTTCTTCTTATTCTTCTTCTTCTTCTTCTTCTTCTTCTTCTTCTTCTTCTTCTTCTTCTTCTTCTTCTTCTTCTTCTTCTTCTTCTTCTTCGAGACCCAAACAATACTTGTGTGTGTGCATTTATTGTTAGTTAGATTATGACTACCACAACAAGCAATGATGTACAGACCAAATTTAGCCAAAATAAGAGACTGGCCATTTATATGATTGACAAATGAAATAACAGAGACGATGTGTGAAGCCATTAAACGGGCACTCTCCCGCTGTTTATGCTTCACCTCGACAGCGCGAGGTTACAAGAGGAGCAAGATGAGATGAGATGGTGATTATTAAAGATTCCATTTGCCCGTAACCGTCTGGTGGGATGAAAACATATCATCCACAGACACTCACTGTCGTATTCAAGATCATCTTGTCGTCTTTACTGATTCTTCGCCTCCTTCGCTACGTATCCACTATTGAAGCCACAACAAACTCACTACAGTTTGTCCTATTATTAGCTATCACATATAGCTCCGCCCATGTCTTCCCTATGTTATTTTATTCTGCCTCTACGTCTCTTCTCCTTGTCGTGTTAGGTCTTACATCTATTTCTGCCTCTAAATCTCTTCTCCATGTCGTTGTAGGTCTTACATCTATTTCTGCCTCTACCTCTCTTCTCCATTTAGTTTTAGGTCGTAAATCTATTTCTGCCTCTTTGTCTCTTCTCCATGTTGTTTTAGGTCTTAAAGCTATTTCTATTTCTATGTCTCTTTTCCATGTTGTTTTAGGTCTTAAATCTATTTCTGCCTCTCCGTCTCTTCTCCATGTTGTTTTAGGTCTTAAATCTATTTCTGCCTCTATGTCTCTTCTCCATGTTGGTTTAGGTCTCTAATCTATCTCTATGCCCGCTCCGTGGCCAAGGAGTTACAGACGCAGTTTGTAATCCCGCATACCGAGTTCGAAAAACAGCAGCGAGTGATCTGGTAACAGACCGCCTTGCGTTGGTTTTCATAACAATGGTATGAGTGCCCGTCGTTCAGAAAGAAATAGCAAACTACTGAACATAAACTTGCAAAGACAAATGTTAGGGTTGGCTGCGACCACCTGTAAAGGATATGCATCTATTTCTATTGCCATGTGGATTCCAGACAAAAGCCTTTCTCGTTATTCTATTCTCAGACTTCTTCACTCGTTTTTCTATTCTCATACTTGTTCTCTCGTTATTCTATTCTCAGACTTGTTCTCTCGTTATTCTATTCTCAGACTTGTTCTATCGTTATTCTATTCTAAGACTTGTTGTATTGTTTTTCTATTCTCAGACTTGTTCTATCGTTATTCTATTCTAAGACTTGTTCTATCGTTATTCTATTCTCAGACTTGTTCTCTCGTTATTCTATTCTCAGACTTGTTCTCTCGTTATTCTATTCTAAGACTTGTTCTCTCGTTATTCTATTCTCAGACTTGTTCTCTCGTTATTCTATTCTAAGACTTGTTCTCTCGTTATTCTATTCTCAGACTTGTTCTATCGTTATTCTATTCTCAGACTTGTTCTCTCGTTATTCTATTCTCAGACTTCTTCACTCGTTATTCTATTCTCAGACTTGTTCTCTCGTTATTCTATTCTCAATAATGGATAATAAAATCATCAGCACCTCACAACTAGCTACATTGGAGGTGCTGTTGCGCAATAGATTTCCGAAATCATCTTTGTATATTTCATCCATCATTCCACCATGTTACGGGTTCCAGCGTCGTACTGCCGATGTTGCTAATCTAACGTTATATAAATTCTGTAAAAATAATAGCATGAACTTCATAAATAACACCCCTTACTTTACGTCACCGTCCGGAGCTCCTAAGAAAAAACTATACAGGGATCAAATACATTGTTCCAAGCTAGGAAGTAGCTTCCTAGCGAAGAACATAAAATATCCCGAACGTGCACAACAACCAACACCAGTTATAGGAGTAAACCGAACTTCACCTCCGGCAACAGCGATCTCACTGTGTTCAGAAAACACTCCTTCTCTTCCCACACCACCCTTGCCTGTACCACAGGAACACAATGTTGTGAATAGCAACCCAAGCTCCAATCCAAATGTTGCTAAATATGATACTTTGTTTCCTACCTTGCCCGTAAAACAGTCTCCCTCTATGATGTCAAAGGGTACACCGTTAAACAATGGTGCTGTACCGTCGATGCCTGCTTCCAATGTAGGCACTTCCAGTGACACTCATAGCAATCCCTCGCTGGACGGTAATCTACAACCCTATGAGTGGAACCGTCAACTTCAGCAGCTAATGCGATACAATCCTGCAGCCCTGCACCAAGCATTCATGATATCACTCCAGCAAAGACATTTTCCTGCCCCCTCTAACAGCCTTAACTATTTCTAAATAAAGTTTCAAAATCCCTGCAATTTGTATACCACAAGCGACATTTTCCTTTTAGTTTGTAATGTTCGCTAATCACGATCAGTGGCTCAGCAAAAATTGTCTATATATAGGCCATCTCAACATCTTTCATCTGCTCAACAAATTACCTGAGCTCTCGGTAATACTGTCCAAACAGTTCCATGTGTTTGGAATCACAGAAAGTCGTCTTAACGACAAAATAACCGACTCCGAAATCTCACTTAAGGGATTTAAAGTAATTCGGAAAGATGCAAATCAAAAATTAGAGACAGGTATTGCTGTATACATTTCCAATTCTCTCAACTGGTCCCGTAGAAGTGATCTCGAGACAGTAGAGATAGAATGTGTTTGGTTAGAGGTGAAGCCAGCCAGCCAACAGCCGTTTCTCATTGGATACCTATATAGGAATCCTTGTGCCGGGTACAGTTGGTATGACTGCTTCACTACAATGATGGATAGAGTGTTTACAGCAGGTAGAGAAGTTCTGATACTAGGTGACTTCAACATAGATATTAGTAAATCCAACCAGACATGGGACGATATCATTCTTTCTTACAATTTCAAACAACTAATAAACCGTCCGACAAGGGTTACTGACACATCCTCAACTATAATTGATCATATATATGTTACTTGTCCAGATAATATTATTGAATGTTCTGTTCCTGTTTGTACAGTTAGTGACCACTACCCGGTATGTTGTACATGGTCAAGAATTGGGTTCAAACCTCTTAAACATAAACATGTAAGTATCAAATTTAGGAATTGTAAAGCATTCAACCAAGATTTATTTTTGCAAGACTTAAGAAAAGCAGCCCTTGATCACGTTTACCAACTTCCTGACCCGGACGATGCATTAGCTTTCTGGACGAAGACATTCTACAATGTGTTCGATAAACACGTGCCAATCAAAGAAGTTCGAGTCAAAAATCAACATAAATCCCCATGGGTCACTAGAGAAGTGCTGGAAATCATGAGAGAGCGAGATACAGCACACAAAAATAAAGACTTCATCAATTACCGCAGACTAAGGAATAAAGTTAAATATGAAATTCGTAGGATAAAAAAGATCATTTTAAAAATTGATTGTAGATAATTCAAACAGTACAAATATATGGAAGGCTATTAACTTGCTAACCAATAAGAAACGCCCTACAGAATCAGCAATACCAAATTCTATAACATGCGATGAATTCAGTTGGTTCTTTCAATCAGAAATAGAGAATCTAAAGTCTTCAATACCAGACTCATCGTGTAATTTAAGTTCACTGGCTTCATTCTGTGAGGAGAAGTGCGCCAGAAATATTCCCGCTGAGATTCCTTTAATGTCTGTTGCAGACGTTTATAAATATCTCTTGAACCTCAAATCAACAAACTCACACGGCCTAGATGGTATCAGTAATAGAATTCTTCGTTGTGCTGCACCAGTCATTAGCGAGTCCTTAACGTTCATATATAACCAGTGCCTGGCCAAAAACTACTTTCCATCTGCATTTAAAATTGCTAAAGTGTTTCCGCTTATTAAAAATGGCTCAATCGATAATAGCGTTTTATGTAATTATAGACCTATTTCCTTACTATCATCGCTATCAAAACCACTAGAAAAACACATTCATAAAATAACGTTACACCATTTAATTAACAATGATCTAATAATTAACAGTCAATCTGGGTTTCGACCTAAATATTCTTGCCATAGTGCTCTAACAAAAATGACCGATAACTGGCACTTAAACATCAACAACGGTAGAATTTGTGGAGCGGTGTTTGTAGACTTTAAAAAAGCTTTTGATATGGTAGATCACGATATTTTAATTAGAAAACTAAAGCAAATGAAGACAAGCACCAACATGGTGAACATAATTACGTCATTTCTGTCCGACAGGCAACAAGTCGTGTCCTTCAACAACTGTCTATCAAGACACACACAGCTTAATATTGGTGTGCCTCAGGGCTTAATACTAGGTCCGCTGCTTTTTGCAGTTTTATATTAATGATCTTCCTTTATATATCAATACAACTTGTGATCTATTCGCAGACGACTGTACTATATATACTAGTCAAGAAAACCGTAGTGAATTAGAGAATTCTTTACAAAAGGAACTTAATAATCTTACTAGATGGAGCAATGAAAACCGCATGCAAATTAACATCGACAAAACCAAATCCATGCTAATAACGACCAGACAAAAACTACAGACACTAGCCATAACTGGATCACCGCTCGAACTCCGCATGGGCACGTTACCTATAGTTAATGTGACTGAACATAAAACACTAGGGCTTTTAATAGACAGCCATTTGAACTGGAGCTCTCATGTTCACGCTCTTACCAAGAAAATAGCACAAAAAAGTTTACAACTTGCTAAATTCAGCACTTCCTGGACGAAAGCACACGAAAATATTCTATACATGCTATATCCAATCACATCTCGATTACTGTTCCACAGTTTGGGATGGTTGCCCTAAATCTAATTTAAAACGACTATGTTCTCTACAAAACCGCGCTATTCGTCTGGTTTCTGACATAAAGCACGTTGAAAGTAATAATTTGTACAGTCATCTAAGACTTCTACCACTACAAAAGCGCTTCCTTTTCAACAAAGCCAAATTATTGAATAAAATTATATCTCAAAATACCCCAGAGTATCTTCTGCCGCTGATTCAATCTAATGCAATGAACAGCAAGCGCCTAAATTTGTTACATTCTCAAAGCCTAGATTGGACCTATACAAAACATGTTTCGCCTATTCTGGTGCTCACTTATGGAATGATCTGCCTCCAGATCTGAAAACTCCAATGAGTCCCTACACATTTTAACCGAAAACTCTTTCAATACTTAATCCATACCGACTATATGCCACCATAATTCATTTACTGGTATAATTGATCAGTATAATTGTTCATTATAATTGTTAACTATAATTGTCACTATATATGTGTGTGCGTGTGGGAGCGAGAGAGAGAAGAGAGAGAGAGAGAGAGAGGAGAGAGAGAGAGAAGAGAGAGAGAGAGGAGAGAGAGAGAGAGAGAGAGAGAAAGTGGGTGTCAGTGAGAGGGAGAGAGTGAATGCGTGTGTGCGCATGTGTGTGTGGAGAGAGTGATTGAGCGAGAAATGGTGGGGGAATGTGTCAGTGCTTGCATTCGTACGTGTATGTGTGAGAGTGAGTGAGGGAGTGTATGCGTGCGTGCATGCGTTCATGTGTATGTGTGAGAGAGTGTGATTGAGAGAGTGAGTGTGTGTGTGAAGGATTGTGTGTTAGAGAGTGAGACAGTGGGAGAGTTGATGTGTTAGTGTGTGTGTGTGTGAGCGCGCGCATGCGTGTGAGTGTGTGTATATGAAAGAATACAGGAGAGAGAGAGAGAGAGAGATGAGAGAGAGAGAGAGAGAGCTGAGCAGATGCATGTCATGTAACACGCATGTTATGTACACGCGAATCCATATGTTTGCGTATTCTCATCTGTCATATTATCAGTTAAATACCGTATGGTGGGGTATATGTGTGGGTGAGCAGGGGATTGTGGTGGTTGGGGGAAGTATGTGGGGGATGTGTGGGTGGGAGATGTGTGTATGTGGATGGGGAATGTTGTGGGTGGGGGTGTGTGAGTGGCTTAGGGATGTGTAGGTGGGTGAGGGAGTTGTATGTGTCGGGGTGGGATGTGTGAGTGGGGTGAGGATGTGTGTGGGGGTAGGGGTATTGTGATCGAAAGATGTTTGGTTAGGAGTGGGTGGGTGGGGGTGTGTGGGTGCGTAGTGGAGGATTTATGCGTGAGTGAGTGTGTGTTGGTGGACGGGTAGGGAATGCGTGTGTGGGTGGGGAGGAGGTGTGTGGTGTGTTGGTTGGTGATATTGTGTGGGTGAGGTATGTGTGTGTGGGTGGGGGATTTTTGTGGTGTGTGAGTGGGGGGTATGTGGGGTGGATGGGTAAGGGTATCTGTGTGGGTGTGGGGTGGGAATATTGTGTGGTATCTGGGTGGGGGATATGTGTGTGGTGTGTAAGTGGGGATGTGTGGTGAGGGATATGTGTTGTGTGGTATTGTGTATTGTGTGGATCTGGGTGGGGGATATGTGGTGGTGTGTAAGTGGGGATGTGTTGGTGAGGGATTGTGTTGTGGGGGTGCGTGGGTTTGGGGAAAAGTGCGTGGTAGGGGGTTTTTTTTGATGTGCGGGTGGGGATTTTGTGTGGGGGGTTAGGTTAAAGGGATTTTGTGGTGGGGGGAAATTGTATGTGTGGGTTGGGGGGTGGGGGATGGATGGGGGTTGGGGGGGTTAGGGAGAATTTTGTGGTGGGGGGGGGGGGTAGGGACATGTCAGTTGGGGGGGAAAGTGTGTGTATGGTTTGGGGGTGTGGAGTGGATGTGCGATGTGTGGGTTGGTGGGGGGGGGGGGGGTTTTGTGTGTGGTGGAGAAATGTTGTGGATGAAGATGTGGTGGGGGGGTTGGTGGTTTGAGGTGTGGGTGGGGAGAGGATGTGGATGGGCGTGGGATGTGTGGATTTTGGGGGAATGTTTGTGGGTGGCGAGTGTGTTTTTGGTTTTGGGGGGTCGGTGAGGGCAGTGTGTGTGGGTGGGGGATGGGGCGGGGGGGGTGGGTCGGTTGGTGGGGGAGTATGTGTCCCCTTGGTGTGCGTGTGTGGTCGGTAGGTGGGGGTGTTTATGTGTCCCTTGGTGCGCGTGTGTGTGGGTAGGTGGGGGTTGTGGGGTGGGGTGATGTATGGATAGGTGGGAGATGGGCCTCATAACATTGGTAATTAGCCTTGTTTATGTTTACAACATTCATTTCACAATGTTTATTTTCTTCCTATGTAAATGTATAATGCTCTTGATGAACGAAAGACGAGTGATTGGAAGGGCCGAATGTAAGACGGGCCTGCGCGCCCAATTTGTGACCCTAATAAAGTTGATTTGATTTGATTTGATTTGATTTTCAGGAATTTTTTCTATCGTTATTCATTTTCAGACTTGTTTTCTATTCGTTTTATTCTATTTTAAAAATTTTTTAAACTCGTTATTCTATTCCCAAGGAAATTGTTGTTTTTGTTTTTTTTTCTTTCTAGGGCTTGTTTTATCGGGTTTTCTATTCTCAGACTTGTTTTATCGATTTGTTCCCCAGACTTGTTCTTTTTGTTATTCTATTTTCAAATTGATCTATCGTTATTCTATTTTCAGACTTGTTGTTTTCGTTATCATAGCCTCAGACTTGTTCTCTTGTTTTTTCTATTCTCAGACTTGTTTTTGTTTTTCTATTCTCAGACTTATCTATGTTATTTTTATTT
>JACEFZ010002797.1:0-89900 GCA_014155875.1 Cepaea nemoralis | reverse complement strand
TTTTTGAAAAAACCCAAAAACAAACAAAAATTTAAAAACCCCTTACCTTTAAAACGGGGGAAAAAAAAAATTCACAAAAAAAAATTCCAAAAAATAATATTAGAATACCATTGACGCACCAAGATGGCGTAGAGATCTTTCGGCTGTACGACTTTTTAATTTACTGTAACTTAAAATTCCGAAACGGAGCAGAAATATGTGAAATAATCCACTGATCATTTTGTGGCACTAAATCGGCGGACTGCCATCTCAGGAAATACAACGTGCCGATAGATGGGATCACGGTAGCGAAAGAGTTAAAAAGAGAATAAAGAAGACAGTGAGCAGAGCAGTATCCGTAATTAGACAAAGATATATTGGTTTGTTGCATTAGTTTACTTATATTATGAACTGTTGGAAGCTAAAGTTTTCTTTCTTAGGTTGAATTTAATATATGTACTTGCTGGTGTGAGCCAATATGTCTACATTTTTCTTATTAAGTTATTTAACCTAATATAACTAGTTATTTTTTTTTTAATGAACCAGCCATTACGTCATACAAGTGAAGTCAGGGACCAGGAATATAATTAAACTAACCATATAGAGGATTCTAATTTTAAATGATGTACCGATCATCATATTAGCAGCAAAATATAAAAGTAAAGGCAGATTGTAAAACTCAGAAATCTGGTCAGTTTGGAAAACATAGTAAAGTATCAATAAAATAAATAGACCAGTTACAAGTTTGCAGCCTTTAGTACTATAATCTTGCTTATTACCAAACATTATGATATCATAGTTGACTAATTAATGCTTATATATAAGATTACAATTATAATACTTGACTAGTTCAGTGCTCATATAAACTTAGGAATAAGTTATGAAGTGGATAAGGGCAGACAATAGGCAATATTTAGATTAGCCATGCCGGAGAGGCTAAAGTAGCAGCAGTAACAGAAAACCTCAGAGATCTTTACAGCATCACAAGAAAAATAGCAGGAAAATATGTTGAATCAAGTGATTTGATAATAATAGTAATGGTTAAGTTCGTACCAGCATTAAAGATCGAATGAATAATTAGGCTGAACACTTAAGAGCCGCTCCTGAACAGACTCGTCCCAGAAGACCCTCCAGATATCTAGTTGCAGAAGTGGAGCTGGATATCAACTGGAGAAACTATTGAAAGAAGAAATTAAAATATCTATCAAACTTCTGAAAAATGGGAATGCTGCTGGTCCAGATGGTATCCAAAAAGAAGCTGTAGAAACCAGTATAAACACTTCAACTGAAATAATGCACAGATTATCTGTATATATATTACACACCGAGTCTGGGAGACCAGAAATACCAGCAGTTTGGATAGAAGGATACCTGGTTAAGTTGCCGAATAAAGGGGACCTGCATTAGTTCCAACATTATGTAGGAATAATGTTATTGTGAGTTCCTGGAAAAATTTACAGCAACATAACTTAAGTGATACCACTGATAAACAACAAAGGCTTGAGCAGACAGGCTTCCAATCAAATAGATCCTGCATTAACCAGATAGCCAAATGTCACATATAGAAAGAGCTTTTTCAAAATTTTTAGATTGCTCAGTTTGGTCGCCCAAAGAATTTTCAGTATTACTTTGTAAAACTACATCTTGTACATGCAGTCAACATTATGATAGTTAAGTGATTCATACTGTCAACATTATGGAGGTAAGTGATACATACAGTCAAACATTATGTGATTTAAGTGGTACATTTTGTCAACATTACAATGGTAAACTTAAGCCATACATTCAACAATTTAGTTTTTTTATATATTTAAACATTTTACTTCCAGACTAGAGCTGTGGCCCAGCTAAGCCAGACTCTTCGAGATGATATCAAAGGAAAGTACAACTCTGACACATTTGATAAGAAAGTTCTTGAAGCTCAACTGTATGCAAACCTGAACAGAGAACAAAGGTCCAAGAGTCCTGCACTAAAGAATAGGTCATCAGTGCAAATCAGCTAACATCCTACACACTGTGTGTTAATATGTAGTATCACTTTGTATGTGTCTGCACAGGTAGTGTTCTTTAACATATGTGTTTGTGTATACAGGACAATTAGGTGAATGTATTAATTTATGTGGCTCATAAAATATAATTTCTTAGAAACTAAAATACTTTGGCCATATTACTGGAGAGAGCAGTGATGGAAGGCATGGTTTTTGGAAGAGAAGGATGGGTTCCTGGATGAGAAGGCAGGGTTCCTGGAAGAGAAGGCAGGGTTCCTGGAAGAGAGGGCATGGTTCCTGAAAGAGCAGGCATGATTCCTGGAAGAGAGGGCATGGTTCCTGGAAGAGAGGGCATGGTTCCTGGAAGAGAGTGCATGATTTTTAGAAGAGAAGCCATGGTTCCTGGAAGAGAGAGCATGGTTCCTGGAAGAGATGGTGTGGTTACTGGAAGAGAAGGCATGGTTCCTGAAAGAGAAGGTGCGGATCATGGAAGAGAAGGCATGGTTCCTGGAAGAGAAGGCATGGTTCCTGGAAGAGAGGGCAGGGTTCCTGGAAGAGAGGGCAAGATTCCTGAAAGAGAGGGCATGGTTCTTGGAAGAGAAGACATGGTTCCTGGAAGAGAGGGCATGATTCCTGGAAGAGGGCATGATTCCTGGAAGAGAGGGCATGGTTCCTGGAAGAGAAGGCAGGGTTTTTGGAAGAGAAGGCATGGTTCCTGGAAGAGAAGGCGTGGTTCCTGGAAGAGAAGACATGGTTCCTGAAAGAGAAGGCAGGGTTCTTGGAAGAGAAGGCCTGGGTCCTGGAAGAGAAGGCACGGGGTGACATGCATAAAGATGAAACAATGTGTCCTGGAGCAGTTCCCAGCTGTGGGGGTGTGTGGGTGTCAGCACCAGCACAGGTTACAGGCCTGGATGCATGGAGGCGGCCAGTCTTTCCCTCTCTTCCACAGTCGATGAGCCCAGGCATTGGCCCCATGTCTGACCTTGCTCATGACATTACCAGGGCAATTCTGGCAATATATTATATATATATATATTATATATATAAATCACTCAACCATAGCCAACAGACTTCTTGATGTCTTGTCTAAGACCGCCAGCATGATGTCTAGACAAAGAAAGGATTCAACCCTAACACGGTACACATATGTAAATACTATTCTGCAGTTACACCTAGCTGGATACATGCCTAAATAATTGACAGATTCACATCTGGCATCATTATATCTAGTTACTAACACCATGTGACAATGTATTATTTGTGCCTTGCAACATTTCTATATTCTGTAGTGCTGTGTGCAGTGCGCACAAGGAAGCTAAATGACAGCTCTATCTGTTGATCCTGGGATCCTTAGGTAGTTCTGTTACAGACATGGATGACACTATATGTCTGCAGGGATATATAGTATCATGTCATGTATGTCTGCAGGGATATATAATATCATGTTGTATACCTGCAGGGATATATAGTATCATGTTATGTATGTCTGCAGGGATATATAGTATCATGTTGTATGTCTGCAGGGATATATAGTATCATGTTATGTATGTCTGCAGGGATATATAGTATCATGTTGTATGTCTGCAGGGATATATAGTATCATGTTGTATGTCTGCAGGGATATATAATATCATGTTGTATACCTGCAGGGATATATAGTATCATGTTATGTATGTCTACAGGGATATATAGTATCATGTCATGTATGTCTGCAGGGATATATAATATCATGTTGTATACCTGCAGGGATATATTGTATCATGTTATGTATGTCTGCAGGGATACATAGTATCATGTTGTATGTCTGCAGGGATATATAGTTTCATGTTGTATAACTGCAGGGATATATAGTATCATGTTATGTATGTCTGCAGGGATATATAGTATCATGTTGTATGTCTGCAGGGATATATAGTATCATGTTATGTATGTCTGCAGGGATATATAGTATCATGTTGTATGTCTGCAGGGATATATAGTATCATGTTATGTATGTCTGCAGGGATATATAGTATCATGTTGTATGTCTGCAGGGATATTTAGTATCATGTTGTATGTCTGCAGGGATATATAGTATCATGTTGTATGTCTGCAGGGATATATAGTGCCGTGTTATGTATGTCTGCAGGGATATATAGTATTGTGTTGTATGTCTGCAGTGATATATAGTTTTGTGTTGTATGTCTGCAGGGATATATAGTACCGTGTTATGTATGTCTGCAGGGATATATAGTATTGTGTTGTTGTATGTCTTCAGGGATATATAGTATCATGTTATGTATGTCTGCAGGGATATATAGTATCATGTTATGTATGTCTGCAGGGATATATAGTATTGTGTTGTTGTATGTCTGCAGGGATATATAGTACCGTGTTATGTATGTCTGCAGGGATATATAGTATCATGTTATGTATGTCTTCAGGGATATATAGTATTGTGTTGTATGTCTGCAGAGATATATAGTATCATGTTGTATGTCTGCAAGGATATATACTATCATGTTATGTATGTCTGCAGGGATATATAGTATCATGTCATGTATGTGTGCAGGGATATATAGTATTGTGTCATGTATGCCTGCAAGGATATATAGTATTGTGTTGTATGTCTGCAGGGATATATAGTATTGTGTTGTATGTCTGCAGGGATATATAGTATTGTGTTGTATGTCTGCAGGGATATATAGTATTGTGTTGTATGTCTACAGGGATATATAGAATTGTGTTGTATGTCTGCAGGGATATATAGTATTGTGTTGTATGTCTGCAGGGATATATAGTTATGTTTGTCTACAGGGCTATATGGCTTTGTGTTATGTATTTCTGTAGCAATGTATGATAGTTTGGTGTGGGTGTTTGCAAACATATATGCTAATATGTTATAAGGCCTACAGGGATGTATGATAATGGGTTATCTATTTCTAAGGATATATATGGTAATGTGCTTTGTCATGCATATTCAGGAACAATTGTGGTAGATGTAAATTATAAGATGTATTCAGACAATATAAGTAGAATTAGTCTTTGTGTTTGCTGATCACTGTTGATATGTTTGTGATGTTTGAGGAAGATAAAAAGTATTACTGTCAATAAAACCAAGTAGTATTTGGTAGCCACTGCACAAATTGAATCATGTCAAAGTACATAGTCAATGAATCATGAATAAGTCAAAGCACACTGGGTCATTGAATCAAATATAAGTCACAGTACATATTAGGGGCATTCATTTGAAACCCGTTCCAATTTTTTTTATTACAGGGGGGGTAGAGTTGATGTTGACACCAGGTTCTTTAAAGTCGGCCAACAATAGCCCTTCATGGTCAACAAATGCGCTCAGCATAACCTTACCAGCGGAAACCTGTAACTTTAATGTTTTGGCTTTTGGTGATCCAGCATGCTTCCATTGCATGCTCTGCCTTTTGCTGCTCGGCTCAAAGTGGTGACACCATGATTCATCGTCTGCCACTATGCGGAAGAGAATTGCATCACCCTCCACTCTGTAATGTAGCAAGTGGTTCAAACACCATCCCTTGCGCTCCTCTTTTTGGTGATCGGTCAACATCCGTAGTACCCACTGTGAACACACTTTCCGTTATTGCAGTTTCTTACGAATTACCTTTTGAATTGTCCCAATTGACACATCAAATTTTTTTGCTAGCGAACGCATGCTTCGACAACAGTTCATCTGTACTGCTGCATCAATTTTGGTGATGGTTTTTTTCTGTTGCAACAATATGCGCTTGACCCGGCCGTCGAAGATCTGTCATGAACTGACGTCCTTTCCAAAACATTCGTGCCTAGTCTGTCACTGTTGTCTTCAACACACATTTGTTACTGTACGCTGCCTGCATTCTTCGATGAATGTCCACTGGTTGACATCCTTCAAATGAAAGAAACTGAATCACTGCTCTTTGAGCTTCTTTGGACGGATTTTGGATCATTTTCTCAGTGGTCAGAAACATAACCTATGCATCATGGGACGTTAAGCACTTGCTCTTTTATTCATTGGTCAGTACTTATCACATGACTATGACATGATCATGTTCAACATATGCAATTATGCGTGGTGCGGCACAAACGGATTTCAAAGAAATGCTCCTTATACATCTGTTCAATCATGAATAAGTCACAGTAAATTCAGTCATTGAATCATAAATAAATCACAGTACATATAGTGGTTGGATCACTTAATTGTTCTGTTGAATATTGCTCATTGTTAGAACAATATTAAAACTATGCAGGACAATGTGCATGAAAATCCTATCTTATTGATGTTTTCTGTCATGTGCCTATCTTATCATGTATGTTTATCTTGACTTCTTTAATTTGCAGAATTTTGTTTTTAAGACTCAAATCTATAGTGTAAATTTTTATAAAACACAGAACAAATCGATCAGTTGAAATCAAATTTTAATTGAAGTAAGACAAATTATATAATAGTTTTACAAAGATATTAAGTTTCCTTATTTTAATGACATTTTGTTTTCACATTGATTGATTGTTTGATTATCTCTAATTGACATCCTAGCTTTCTAGAAGGTCCATAAACAAAACTGATTGTCTTTAATTGACATCCTAGCTTTATGGAAGGTCCATATCTACTTGATCTTCATCAGGAGATACCAAAGTGCAGAATCACTGATTGTTACTTTATTGTGACTATGTTTACATTGTCCCTGCATATGAACCTGCTGCTGATGCTGCTGCACATGATGCCAGATGTCAGCTGTCCATGATGCCAGATGTCAGCTGTCCATGATGCCAGATGTCAGCTGCCAGAGACAGGTTTCTTCAAATATTTCTACAACATCACACCACTTTGATCATATTTGGTCCACATTACTGCCCATTGTCCATTCTCAGGCTCCCCACAGTTGTTGCTCTTACAGCTAGTACTTGGCTGTGTCATTACTAAAGACCTCTGCCTGATCAGGAAAGTAGATCCAGTTTCCTCTTTAAGACATAACTTCAGTGTAATTGTTATTTTGATTCAAGCAATTTAGCTAATTGTATAAGGCATTTAGACATTAGAATACCTTAAAATGTTAATACCTGAGAGGCTAATTTATGAAGAATTTATAGTGCTTCAAAATTTAACTTTTGTAAATTGCTTATAATGTTTCTGTGTGTGTTGTAGCTGTACACCAGTTATAGCAAATGCTGAGAAAGCAGGTAGAATGATGTGCACTCTGGTTTAGTTTCAGAACTGAAACTGGCTGGGGACAATCGCATTAAGTGAAATGATATCTTAACGACTTTGTTGAGAAGAATTTAGGCAGAGAAACACATTAATTCAGGTTATACAGGTCTTTTAATAAATACCTATATAATAAAAGGACAAAACATAAACTCATATACTGAGTACTGAGTGGCAACTTGCCGTCTTGACAGATAAAAGTATGTGGATTGGAATTTGGCCAAAATTCCATCGCACAATGCCTGGGCATAGCTTCAGAGAACATATGTTGCCCATGCAGCATGTTCCCTCTCTAGGCTTTGCCTTGTTACTCCAGAGAAAAGGATAACCAGTATGTCTGTACCAAGGTAGGCTGCAGACGCTGGCGGCTCAGCATCAAACCTCAGAGAGCAGGAGGTGAATCTCACTTCCAAGAGCAGGAGGTGAGTGGTGGCTAGACCCTCACATCCGTCGGACTTGACTTAGAGGCGTTCAGCCATATCCCACAGCCGAGTGCCTGAAATCAAGTGTCTGGACTTCTATGAGCGTGTACACCTGTCAATCGTAAGTGTCTGGACCAATGTAAGTGGGTACTACTGTCAGACTCCCCGCCTGACTCTATGTGGATCTCGCGACCAATGAGAATCGGCCCGCCAGAGATCTCATATACAGATTGAGGTATTCTTATTGTTCTGATAGTGAATTGTGTCTGAGTGCAGGCATCATGGTAAGCAGATATTTCTTGCTTCATTGCTCACATGCAGTAGGTTTGATGATTCTTAATCAATTTGTTCATTGATTGGGTAGCTGCAGTACTTAACTGAATTAATGTTTATCACAACTGTTTTATTGATACTTTTGTCACTCATCTCACGTTAATATAAAGTATACTAATTTGTTTCAGTTTATTATTTTAAGTTTGCAAGTGTTTGTAACTTGTTGGCAGTATTATAAAATCACATATTGTATGTAATGAATGCTGAATATTAACCCTGTTCTTGCTGGGGTAGTGAATATAGTAATATGTTCTTGGACAGTCTAGCATTTGTGAGAATATAATAAATTTGCCTGGTTAGCCAGTCACCTGAAAGTGAAACAATAAAGTCAGGTTCCGAAATATCTCTTTTGACCTAGAACAAATAATTGTCTCTTCTTTTCTTCTGTTCTCTGTCCCTGTTTTGTCTTTGATTGTCAGGTTAAGAAGAGACAATTAGAAGGAGTTTTCATGTGAGCTTCATGGTTTGCTGGGGCAATCTATTGCTCTGTTTCCACCATGTTTAGTGCTGATGTCTTCACTTAATTTTTATTTCATTAATTTGTTTTTAATCCTCAAATTTTTTAGAATGTGTTATTTAGTTTTATAATGAACAAATATTTAAAATAGTTCTTGTTCTTTTTACACTTGTGATATGACACATATATTATTTCAACGTAGAGCAAACATATAACATGCATTGTTGCTGGGCATTTTTCTACCATCTATGCAAGGACAATGTTTGAAAGTTGAGCTTACATTCTTTGCTGTGTACTGGAAAGTATCCGAATTCGTAAAATAAAAGTTAAATGATTTTTCATTTGAAGGAGTCTTATCAGTGATTTCAGTCATTTATTGTTGTTGTAACATACTACATCCATCCATCATGTGCCATGCCGATAAGCGTGGGTGGTCATGTTTCGCCATCTCACTTGATCACCAGAGTCATGGATCAGCTCTGTGTTCTGTCTTGACCATGCCATGTGGTCAAGCCATCCAGGTATTTACTTCTTGACCTTCCCCTTGGTCTCTGCCTCTCAATCTTACCAGTTGTCACCAAGTTCTCCAATTCATTTCTTCTCATAACATACTCACAAATTTTGACTGTCTACGTCTGTCTCTAATCAGTTTATGACTATTCAAAGCAATATTTTCCTGATACAAATGTCAAAAAAGAGGACACAAACAACAGATTACACCATGTGTTAAAACAACATATCCTGAAGGAGTTTCCTGCCATGAGTCTGATGTGACAGTGCCATCATATTTTGTAGGCCTGAATGCACGGGGGAATGGGTGGCCAGACAGGTCTCTTCTTCTGTTGGTGGATGACCAACACATGCGTTAAACCCTTGTCCAACCGCCTTTTTTGACTTTCTCAGTGTAGCCCCCTATCAACTGCACTAACATACAGCCCAACAATTTATTGATTGGTATGATTCGCTGTACCTCTTCAGGTGCATATTACAGAGATAAGTGTAATATGAAATCAATACACGAATGCTTTTAACTTGAAATACATAACACAAATAGTCACTGATACTTCTCCTTCACTTGTGTTTCTATGGTATTCACAGATTCATGACCAAGTATTTCTGCTTACACATTGAGGGTGTGAGAACGGGTCAATAAAAACAAAAACATCCCCACATGGTGGTGGTTTGAACACAGGCAAGCATGCTAGCCCCTGCACCACCAGGGCGCCCATTGTTAAAAAAAAACAAACTAGGAAATCAGATGGCTTGGTCATACAACAAAATTGTAATGGAACTGACTGACTACATTACTATCATTACTATATAAGAGCTACATTGTCCATTTTCTTCTTCTTCTACCCTACATCCTCCTTCTTCTCTCTCTCTCTCTCTCTCTCTCTCTCTCTCTCTCTCTCTCTCTCCGTCCTCTCTCTCTCTCTCTCTCTCTCACTTTTTCTCTCTCTCTCTCTCTCTCTCTCTCTCTCTCCTCTCTCTCTCTCTCTCTCTCTCTCTCTCTCTCGCTCTCATCCTCTCTCCTCTCTTAACTTCTCCTTTCCATTTCTTGCTGCTTTTCCCTCTCCTTCTCCTCCCCTCCCTCTAACTCCCCTCCTTCTTCCCCACCTTCCTTTCCTCTTCTCCTTCTGTCTCTTCTTTCTCTCTCCTCCTCCTCATCCCTCTGCCTCTCATTTCTCCTCTCCTCTTCTCCCATTTGTCTCTTACTCTTCTTCCTCCTCCTCCTCCTGCTTCTTCTTCTCCTCCCATTCCACCTCCTCTTCACTCCCCTCTTGCTACATCTCGTCCTCCTACTCGGGCACCTTTTCCTCCTCTGATTCCTCCTCCTCTTTCTATTTTTCTCCTTGTTAATCCATTTTCATTCACCAATACACCACATTTCTTGTTGCCCAACTCTCAGCACTCCCTATCAAAGTTGATTAGATCAAGACAGTAATTAGCCTTGTGGACATGCTCAATGCTGACAGCCTGTGTAATTGTTGTCTCAACCTGAGCCATCCATGTTAGTGCAAACTGTTACAGACATGTTTCCTCTTCTCCTTTTCTCCCCCTCTTCTCCTTCTCCTCACCTCCTCCACCACCACCTCCTACTCCTACTCTTCTTTTCCTCCATCCATGTTACATGCAAACTTTGTTACAGACATGTTTCCTTTTCTCCTGTTCTCCTCCTCTTCTCCTTCTCCTCACCTCCTCCTCCTCCTCCTCCTTCTCCTCCTCCTCCTCCACCACCACCACCACCTACTCCTACTCTTCTTATTCTTTTCTTTCATCTCATCCTTCTCATCCTCTTCTCCTTCCTTCTCCTTCCTCATTTTCTTTTTTTCCTCCTCTCCTTCCTCATTCTTTTCTTCTTCTCCTCCATCTTCTCATAGTGTTTCTTCTTTTTTATCTCATTTACTTTCTTCAATCTTCTTTTCATCCTTTGCCTACTCTTCTTCTTCTTCTTCTTTCTTCTTCTTCTTCTTCTTCTTCTTCTTCTTCTTCTTCTTCTTCTTCTTCTTCTTCTTCTTCTTCTTCTCTTCTTCTTCTTTTAATTTTGTTCTTCTGCTTTTTCTTTTCATTTGAAAAGTTTTGCATAGAGCTGTTAGGAATTCCTCAATGTGTTTCTAGTCATTACCACCACATACTGCATTCGTTGAAAGATGTTTTAATGATTGAGATACAGTGTTCTATAGGTAGACATTCTTTTACTTTTGTGTGTGTTAGCTTAAGTTGGCTCTGAACTTGAGCATAGTCCACGCATGGTACTACTAGTTTTCAGTTATCAGTTATCAGTTGGGGTATCTTCATTGCACTCCGGACAGGTCCATAGGTGCTCAGATCCCCCCCCCCCCCCCCCCCCCCAGCATATGCATCAGCGTCCGTGGCTATAGTGCCAGTTCTGTGTTGGTTGACGAGGCACCTCGTTTTCCCGATGTACCTCTCGCGTCTGGCCGTACCGATTCTTACTCACAAGTCTTTCATCCTAGACAACCATGTGGAATCACTGACGTCAAAGTCCTCTGTTCTCGCCATATCTTTGAGGGCGTTAATAACATCGGCACGATCCATGGGCTGGCCATCTACAGGGGGTGCAGAGCCAGCCAGTTTGTCAGCTCGTTCATTTCCCTCGACTCCCGCATGTCCCGGGACGAAGATGAAGGTGACTTTACGGACAACAGACTTCCAGCAGCGACTCTGTCCCACTGTCTACGTACAGATCCAGCTTCGACCTTCTGAATCATGCTCATTGAATCACTTAGTACACACACGTTGGTATAATGCTGTGATTCCAGCCATATGAAAGCTGTGTAACTGCATCACCTCCATCGTCATGCTGCTCGTGGTCATAGAGTGAGCACCACTGGATTCTTGAACGGTTCGGCCCGCTGAACGGGCTGTAAATGCCCACTTTGCTTTACAACAGATCCATCTGTATAGATGAGCACTTCGGAGCTATCTGAGTGTTCATAGATGAGCGCGTTAACCTCAGCATTGACAGTGGCAGGTTTCTGCTCTCTGCACCGTCTATCGAGTGTGATAATGCAGGAGAAAGTGCACTTAAAAGCTGGAGGCACCAGCAACCATTCCTTGCCGGGGTTGATACTGGTAAGACTGCAGACCTGTCTGACGACATCTTCCGCCCGACCCATCCATGATTTGCCCCTCTTTAGCCTGTCACCCTTTTCTCTGAATATAGCGTCAGGCAGAGGGTGCTGCATACTAGTTTTTGCTACTGTTGAACGCACTGTTTTTGTGTGAGGGTTAGCATTTCCTGTTACAAATGCTCCTCGCCATACAAACCTCTCTGACTTGTGAGATACGTGTATTTTATGTCCCTAAGACACTGACTTTTCAGTCAACATTTAAGTCTAGCTGACTGGCATGTGGAATGAACCCACTACATTGTGGTCAGAAGAGAAAGTTTCAGCGCATTAAATCTGTTAATCGTGCCGACCTCAACTCACTGTTCATTCAGTTAAGGGGCTAATGCCGTGAACATTCAGTGTCAATGGCACCGTGTAAAGATTTCCATTCACATTATCAATAATTCAGATTTATCGAGAAAAATTACGTCAATGGGAACAGATAAAATAATGCAAGTGGATACAATATATACTGAGTGAATGAAAGCGTTGTTAAGAATACCATGATTCATCTTTCACGGGTATTATGTGTACAGGTTTAAGTCAGAGAGATTATCCAAAAAAGAATGGTAAGAGTAAACTCACTTTGTTTAAGAAATGTCAGTTCAAATATTTTAACAAATCATAGGTTTACCAGTGACTGTTATTACCATAATGTAATAATTACTGTGACCTAAGTGGGAGGTCATTTCTAAAAGACCTTATGATAATGTAAAGGTGTGTTTTGGTACAGAGAAAGGTGTCCTCAAATATCCACATATTTTTACCCAAAAGTACTCACTTTCTGGGTTAGGTAAATGGCAGCCATACTCTGATTACCAGGCTGGCCATTTTGTAATTTCCCATGGACAGCATGGGACAGTAGCCATGTCAAAGCCACTTGATCTACGTCAGAGCTACCCTTAATTTTGTTATTGTTACCTTTTTAAAGCCTTTTATCATTCTTGTTTCTTTATACATGTATATCTATTCTTTATCTTGTGTGGACAACCAGATAAATAAATAAAATACAGCATAGTCCTTTTATTATGATCATATTACATTTTGTTGCGTCAACCAGCAAAAATAGAAGACATGGGTAAAGTCAGTTGTTACTAAGAAGAAAGGGAATGTGGACACCAATAAATGGGCCAATGATTGGGACTCGCCCTTTTGCTAAGTGCTGTGTTCCAACTGTTAGTTCATTCAGCAAGGATTGAAATTTTTCTTCTGAATCATCTGCTGTATGTAAAGTAAGCAGGAATTGGTAGAACAAAAGCCGATAGGTGATTTTGACTTATTTTTTTTTAAAATCCCTCTATCAAACAAAACCATTTTAGTTTACAGAAACAAATGCATTGAGATGAAAGTCACCATGGTTCAAAATTACGGCAACCAACTTCACAACCACATTAAAATTATTGGGAGAAATGAACATAGGCTTCTCACTGCTAAAAGCAAGTGCGAAAATTGTTTTGGCCATACCAGTTGGTTACTTACGGGGGTAAATGTTGAAGCCGGTAGCTTCAGAAAGCAATGGCAAAGCTACTGGCGTCATCTTGTCAAGATATCAACAACAAGCAGGTAAAGATGCTGGTGTTGAACAGCGATATCCTATAAAATAGCGATACGACAAAAAAGAAGAAAAAAAAAGTGTCAGCAGGCAGCAGTAAGAGGCCTATTTAGTGCAGCTGGATTGTTTGTTGAGTAAGTTACGAAAACGAATAGTTAGCCAGCTCTCGTTATAAACTCTGTGTATTCAAGGATTTGCGTTGTAAGTGAAATTGTGGAAATGGTTCAGGGATTAGCCTTGGAACTAAAGTGAATTATTGGAAACAGTCCGATCAGCAGGAAAATTGAATAATGTGCTGAAATGAGGCCAGGTGACACTCAGAAACAGAATGAGAGTGTGCAGTCGAATGATACGAAAATGTCATATTTAGTTGAAACCTTTTTTTAAAATGAAATACTCTTGAATATTAAAATTTATAAAATTTGCCGTTTTACATATATCTTTGTACATATATCTTTGTACATAAAGTCCTATTTAGTAGACACTAAACCTAAACTTTCATAATTTTATTTGAACTGCATTCCATATTAATATTATAATGGGAATCCCATGGGATGGGATGGGATGGGACAGGCATAAATGACCATGGGATGGGATGGGACAGAGAAATATGTCCCATGGACAAGCCTGCTGATTACCACTTGGCTCTGTACGTGTATATATACAAGTGTGGTTTGAAGTAGTTTGCTTCTCTCATCATTACATACTCGAGCAGCTTGAAAAGTGTTTCAATCTGGTCCCAAACTTCGTATGTGTGTATGAGAATCACACATGTTGTACAGAATTTTGTGGATATTATTGTTAATATGCTTACATCTACAATGGCAGCGCGATCCTGGAAAGTGCTTTGAATTTCAACAGCAACTTGAAGACGCTTTCAATAATACATCAGAAAATTGTATAGTAAATGATAAATGGAGTAAACTTAAGGAAACTATTTATAAAACAGCGGTAGAGGTTTACGGCACTGTGGATCATAAGAGGCAGGACTGGTTTGCGGCAAACAGCCAGATACTGCAGCCCTTGATTGATAAAAAGAAGATAGCTCTCTTAAGAAACAAGGAATGACCAACGCGTAATTGAGTGAGCTGAAGCAAGCGAGAAAGGATGTACAAAAGGCTGCCTGGCAGGGCAGTGTGCGAATGACTATTGGATCAAGTTATGTGAGTCCATTCAAATCGCAAGTGATAAGGGAAACATCAGAAGCATGTATGAAGGGATAAAGAAAGCCTGTGGTCCAATGATCAAAAGAAGTGCACCGCTGAAAACCTTGACTGGAGAAATCATCACTGATAAGAAACAGCAGATGGATAGATGGGTGGAGCACTATTTAGAGCTTTATTCAAGTGAGACCAAGCTAGCGGATGATGCCCTCAACACCATAGAGGCCCTGCCAACTTTTGACCACCTGGACACACTTCCCACTATAAAAGAAGTTAAGTGTGCTATAAATGAGCTTGCATCTGGCAAGGCTCCAGGTAAAGATGGGATTCCAATAGAGGTGATCAGGAGTGGGCAAGACACACTCGCTCTACAGATCCACCAGCTAATAGAGCTATGCTGGCGAGAAGGACAAGTCCCACAGGATTTCAAAGATTCAAACATCATAACGCTGTACAAGAACAAGGGAGATCGGAGCGACTGTAACAACTATAGGGGTATCTCACTTCTGTGTATTGTTGGGGAAGTATTTGCCAGAATTGTCCTGCACAGACTTCAAGTCCTGGGAGATCAAGTCTACCCCGAATCACAGTGCGGCTTCCGTCAGAACCGGTCTACCATTGATATGATATTCTCATTGCGACAGATGCAAGAAAAATGCCGGGAACAAAATCAGCGACTGTTTATTGCCTTCATCGACCTCACAAAGGCATTCGATTTGTCAGTCGTGAGGGTCTGTTCAAAGCACTAAAGAAGATTGGCTGCCCACCAACTCTTCTGTCCATTGTGGAATCGTTCCACGCAGACATGAAGGGTATAATAAAGTTTGGTGGCTCAACTTCAGAAGAGTTTGAAATCAAGAGTGGAGTTAAGCAAGGTTGTGTACTATCCCCCACCCTATTTGGGATATACTTTTCACTTCTACTGAAATATGCCTTTCGTGATCAGGATGACGGTATATACATTCACTCACGCTCAGATGGTGGCTTCTATAATGCTCAAAGATTGAAGGCCAAGACCAAAATTAGCAGGGTACTAATCAGAGAGTTTGCTTTTTGCGGATGATGCTGCGATTACAACCCACTCTGAGGAACAATTACAATGTCTACTGTCTGCATTCTCCAATGCTAGTTCTGAATTTGGTTTAACAATTAACAAAATGAAGACACAGATTATGTCACAAGGTGGATATGGTGTACCATCAATCTTTATTGACGACGCTGAACTGGAGATAGTAGACCATTTTACATATCTAGGATCAGAGGTAAATAGCAAATTATCCCTCGATCAGGAAATCAACATCAGGATTGGCAAGGCAGCAACAACAATGAACATGTTAGCAAAACGTGTCTGGGAGAACAGGAAGCTTACTGCCAAAACAAAAGTCCTCGTCTACCAAGCCTGTGTCCTTAGTACTCTTCTTTATGGCAGTGAAACCTGGACAACTTACTCACGCCAAGAGAAACGTTTAAACAGCTTTCATTTGCAGTGTCTGCGAAGAATACTTGGTATTAAGTGGCAAGACAAAATCACAAATACTGAAGTATTGGAAAGATCAGGTTGTGTGACGATGTATTCCATGCTCAGTCTTCGTAGACTTAGATGGATGGGACACGTTAGGAGGATGGATGATGGTAGAATACCAAAGGACATCTTTTTTGGTGAATTACAGACGGGTAGGAGATCTCAGGGTCGGCCTCTACTACGATACAAAGATGTGTGTAAGCGGGATTTGCCATTGCTTTCTGAGCGGAGGGCTCACATACCCCGTAAGTTACCGACGCGATTTCCCCTTACCCCGGGGTATTAATTTTTTTTTTTTAAATTTTCCCAACTTTATTTTTTTTGTGGTGGGACACCAGTTTAAAAAAATAAATCACATAGTTTTTTTATTATATAATATTACTTTTTGTTGCGTCACCAAAAAAATAGAAGACAGGGGTAAAGTCGTTGTTACAAAGAAGAAAGGGAATGGGGACCCCCAATAAAGGGGCCAATGATTGGATCGTTTTTTTTTTCTAAGTCTGTTGTTCCAACTGTTTTTTCATTCAGCAAGGTTTTAAAATTTTTTTCTTCTGAATCATCTCTGTATGTAAAGTACCGGGAAATTGTAGAACAAAAGCCGAATAGTGTTTTTGACTTTTTTTTTTTAAAAAATCCTCTATAAAACAAACCTTTTTAGTTTACAGAAACAAATGTTTTGAGATGAAGTCACCATGTTTAAAAAATTACGGCAACCAACTTCACAACCATTAAATTATTGGGAAAATGAACATAGGTTTTCCAAATCCCAAAAAGCAAGTGCGAAAAATTGTTTTGGCCAAAACCCATTGGTTATTCCCGGGGTATGTGAGCCGGTCGTTCAAAAAGCAATGGCAAACTCCCTGGACGAAAATTTTGTCAAGATACAACACACAGGAAAAATTTGCTGGTTTTTGACAGCGATATCCTATAAATAGGATATGGGGGAAAAAAAGTGTCATCAGCAGCAGAAAAGCGCCTATTTATTTGCAGCTGGATTGTTTTTTAGTAAGTTAGAAAACGAATGTTGCCAGCTCTCGTTATAAACTGTGTATATCAGATTTGCATGTAAGATGAGAATTGTGGAAATGGTTTAGGGATTAGCTGGACTAATTAAATTATTGGGAACCGTCGATCAGCAGGAAATTGAAAATGTGCTGAATGAGCAGAGTGACTCAGAAACAAATAAGTGTCAGCAAAGGGCCTGAAATGGGCCCTATTTAGTTGAAACCTTTTTTTTAAAAAGAAATACTCTTGATATTAAAAATTTAAAAATTTGCCGTTTTACATATTTCTTTTTACATAATCTTTGTACATAAAGTCCATTTAGTAGAACCCCTAAACCTAAACTTTTATAATTTTTTTTTGAACTGCATTCCATATTAATTTTTTATAAAGGGGAAACCCCCTGGGATGGGATTGGGGGGGGACAGGCATAAATGACCATGGGATGGGATGGGACGAAAATTTCCCATGGACAAGCCTGCCGATTACCACTTGGCTCTGTACGTGGGATTATAAAGTGTGGTTTGAAGTAAATTTGCTTCTCTCATCATTTCATCCCCGAGCAGCTTGAAAAGTGTTTCAATCTGGTCCCAAAATTCGTATGTGTGTAGGGGAATCACACATGTTGTCAGAATTTTGTGGATATTATTGTTAATATGCTTACATTTTACAATGGCAGCGCGATTTCCCGGAAAGTGCTTTGAATTTTAAAAGCAACTTTAAGGGCGCTTTCAATAATACATCAAAAATTGGGATAGTTTTTAAAGATAAATGGAGTAAAAATTAAGGAAAATATTTTTTAAAAAGCGGGAGAGGTTTTACGGCACTGTTTTGGGTCATAAGGGCAGGCTGGTTTGGGGGGCAAACAGCCAGATACTGCAGCCCTTGATTGATAAAAAAAAAGTAGCTCTCCTTAAGAAAAAAGGAATGACCAAAGCGTAAAATTTAGTGAGCTGAAGCAAGCAGAAAGGATGACAAAAGGCTGCCTTGGGAGGGCAGTGTTCGAATTACTATTGGATCAAGTTATGGGGAGTCCATTCAAATCGCAAATGATAAGGGAAACATCAGAAGCATGTATGAAGGGGTAAAAAAAAGCCCGTGGTCCCCAAAATCAAAAGAAGTGCACCGTGAAAAACCTTTACTGGAGAAATCATCACCCGTTTAAAAAACAGCAGATGGGTAGATGGGTGAGCACTATTTAGAGCTTTATTCAAGTGAACCAACTGGGGATGATGCCCTAAACCCCATAGAGGCCCTCCCAAACTTTTGACCACCGGGACCCCTTTCCCCACATAAAAAAATTTAAAGTGGCTTAAATGAGCTTGCATCGGGCAACTCCAGGTAAAGTGGATTCCAAAAAGGGGTATCAGGGAGTGGGAAGCACCTCGCCTCAATCCACCACTATAGAGCTATGCTGGCGAGAAGGACAAGTCCCACGGGATTTCAAAGATTAAAACATCAAACGCTGTACAAAACGGGGAGTGGGAGCGACTTAAAAACAAAGGGGGTTTCTCATTTCTGTTATTTTTGGGAAGTTTTGCCAGAATTGTCCTGCACAGCTTAAAGTCCGGGAATCAAGTCTCCCCCGAATCACAGTGCGGCTTCCGTCAGAACCGGTCTACCATTGATATGATATTCTCATTGCGACAGATGCAAGAAAAATGCCGGGAACAAAATCAGCGACTGTTTATTGCCTTCATCGACCTCACAAAGGCATTCGATTTGGTCAGTCGTGAGGGTCTGTTCAAAGCACTAAAGAAGATTGGCTGCCCACCAACTCTTCTGTCCATTGTGGAATCGTTCCACGCAGACATGAAGGGTATAATAAAGTTTGGTGGCTCAACTTCAGAAGAGTTTGAAATCAAGAGTGGAGTTAAGCAAGGTTGTGTACTATCCCCCACCCTATTTGGGATATACTTTTCACTTCTACTGAAATATGCCTTTCGTGATCAGGATGACGGTATATACATTCACTCACGCTCAGATGGTGGCTTCTATAATGCTCAAAGATTGAAGGCCAAGACCAAAATTAGCAGGGTACTAATCAGAGAGTTTGCTTTTTGCGGATGATGCTGCGATTACAACCCACTCTGAGGAACAATTACAATGTCTACTGTCTGCATTCTCCAATGCTAGTTCTGAATTTGGTTTAACAATTAACAAAATGAAGACACAGATTATGTCACAAGGTGGATATGGTGTACCATCAATCTTTATTGACGACGCTGAACTGGAGATAGTAGACCATTTTACATATCTAGGATCAGAGGTAAATAGCAAATTATCCCTCGATCAGGAAATCAACATCAGGATTGGCAAGGCAGCAACAACAATGAACATGTTAGCAAAACGTGTCTGGGAGAACAGGAAGCTTACTGCCAAAACAAAAGTCCTCGTCTACCAAGCCTGTGTCCTTAGTACTCTTCTTTATGGCAGTGAAACCTGGACAACTTACTCACGCCAAGAGAAACGTTTAAACAGCTTTCATTTGCAGTGTCTGCGAAGAATACTTGGTATTAAGTGGCAAGACAAAATCACAAATACTGAAGTATTGGAAAGATCAGGTTGTGTGACGATGTATTCCATGCTCAGTCTTCGTAGACTTAGATGGATGGGACACGTTAGGAGGATGGATGATGGTAGAATACCAAAGGACATCTTTTTTGGTGAATTACAGACGGGTAGGAGATCTCAGGGTCGGCCTCTACTACGATACAAAGATGTGTGTAAGCGGGATTTGCCATTGCTTTCTGAGCGGAGGGCTCACATACCCCGTAAGTTACCGACGCGATTCGAACCACTGCTGATTCTCACCGTCGTCACATTACTTACGAGAGTATACGAGATTACGGAGAAAAGCCGCTAACCTCTAGGCAGGAAGCCGGCAAAAAGAAAAATTATTGGAATGTAAAAAAGCAGAAAATTGTAAACGCTACTAATTTGAAACTCTGAAGAATGTCTTAAACCTGAATGGGTACTCCACAGGATTTATAAAGCGCCACTGCCAACTGCCCAAACCAAAACCAGACGTAACTACAGTGCCTAAACTCAAGGTATTCATCCAGCTAACCTTTCGGGGGGATGACGTAATGCAACGTCTTCAAGAACGGCTTACTACAGCAGTAGGCCGAACATTCTGTGCTGCAACTCCAGTCATTAAATATAGAACCATACCGATTCCCACACCAGCAGTCAAAGAGCCTGTTCATCTGTACGCCACAAACACTTGTATTTACCAATTCACATGCAGATTCCCGGCCTTCTACATCGGTAGAACAGAGAGACAGCTGAACAAAAGAGTGTCAGAACACATACCTCAATGGGTCAACAAGATACGACACACAGGCGATGCTAGCCAAGTGGGACCGACACGCCAAGGAAGCTCCCCGCGTCTTCAATTGGTAGGCACATTATCGAAAGCGGCCATGTGGTTGACAGAGACATTGCCTTTCGCGTGTTGTTTAACACACAAAATACTCGCTTGTTAAAGTTTGCAGAAGCAATTATGATTAGTAAACGCAAGCCAGATTTGTGCAAACAGAAAGACATGTTAGTCAGCTTAAAATTACCGTGGTAGACAATTGACATTACTGTGCGAATATGTGTATATTTCAACTTGAAGGATTTATATAGTTAATTTACTTCACGTTGTGTGATTTCTGAAGTTTGTATCTGACGAGATTAGAGTCAGGTCTTAGTCAGATATGACTGAGCTACCGTATGACAGTAGACGGTACTACCTGCTTTCTGTCAGCGCCGAATGTTGGGCGGCGCTTACCAAACCCGATACCCCACATTGTGCCAACGGCTTCGGGCGGAAGAGCGCAATTGGGAGGGTACTAGCCTTATCCTGGTGCGAGGAAATGCAACCCAAAGACAAAATAAGTCATGGCAGGGCAGATCAGGCCCTAAGCCTTGGTTTGCAGCTGGTCTAGGATCGAAGCTCTGACAGGCGGACAGTTAGAGCATTGCTTTGCTGATCTGGCAGCTTCTGCAGCTTGTCTTGTTCCAGATTATAGGTGTCAACTTTCCTCTGGAGTGAACTAGGCAGGCCGAGAGAGGGATCATGCTGCATGGGCAACACATGGTTTCTTTATTTTAGCCCAGGCTTTGTGCTATGGAGAGGCAATAACTCCATCCCTGGTCTTAACCGGTCTCGGAATCAAAGCGAGAGGCAACTGTTACGGGTTATAAGTCCTTGTCAGTTGGCGTAGACATGGGGCGCCACGCGTTGCCTCTGACGGTGGGAGACACCTACAGGGTCACTGATCAGCTACCGCCCGCCTTAAGCTGGGCAGCCCCCAGCCAATTGGGTGCTGATCCGCCACAGCCTGCCTGCTTCAATGGGTGCTTGGGGCTAGGACAAAATCTGAATCGCAGGCTGTAAAACCAATGCACCAGGTACTAACAAAAAGAATAGAAACCTCAAGCTACGGCTTGCAACCTGGAACGTGAGAACCATGTGTCCAGGATTTTCCACTGACTTGACAAATATTGACGATGTGGGAAAAAACGGCTGTGATTGATGCTGAACTCAATCGTCTTAACATTGATATTGCTGGCCTGCAGGAGACTCTCCTCGCTGAGGAAGGGTCACTCAGGGAAAACAATTACACCTTTTTTTGGAAGGAAAGAGGGCAGGCAGAAAAAAGGCAACATGGTGTGGGCTTTGCAGTGAAGAATTCGCTACTGGGAATGATTGATATCCCATCTGGAGGTAATGAAAGATTATTATCACTGCGCTTGGCAACCTCTTGTGGATTTGCCACCATTCTCACTGCATATGCACCGACACTCGCTTCCTCTGCGATCAAGGCAGTTCCAAAATCCGACTACATTTATATGCTCGGTGATTTCAATGCTCGTGTGGGCAAGAACTCGAGTTCATGGCCAGTATGCCTTGGAAAATACAACATCGGTCGCATGAATGATAATGGGCAAAGGCTGCTGGAGCATTGCACTAGAAATGACCTATGTATTACAAACTCCTTTTTTAAAACAAAAGAGATGCATAAGGTCACATGGAAACATCCAAGATCCAGCCATTGGCATCAGCTGGACTTCATTATCACACGGAGACAACATCTGAACCATACATCATTAACTCGAAGTTACCACAGTGCTGACTGTGATACAGATCATTCTTTGGTTGTTGCAAGGGTTAGACTGAGACCAAAGAGAATCTACACAGCTAAACACAAGTCTAGCCCCAGGATTAATATTACTAACACTCACGATCCTGGAAAGTGCTTTGAATTTCAACGGAAACTTGAAGACGCTTTCAATGAGACATCAGAAAATTGTAAAGTAAATGATAAATGGAGTAAACTTAATGAAACTATTTATAAAACAGCGGTAGGGGGTTTACGGCACTGTGGATCATAAGAGGCAGGACTGGTTTGCGGCAAACAGCCAGATACTGCAGCCCTTGATTGATAAAAAGAAGATAGCTCTCTTAAGAAACAAGGTAAGACCAAAGCGTAACACTCTGAGTGAGCTGAAGCAAGCGAGGAAGGATGTACAAAAGGCTGCCAGGCAGTGTGCGAATGACTATTGGATCAAGTTATGTGAGTCCATTCAAATCGCAAGTGATAAGGGAAACATCAGAAGCATGTATGAAGGGATAAAGAAAGCCTGTGGTCCAATAATCAAAAGAAGTGCACCGCTGAAAACCTTGACTGGAGAAATCATCACTGATAAGAAACAGCAGATGGATAGATGGGTGGAGCACTATTTAGAGCTTTATTCAAGTGAGACCAAGCTAGCGGATGATGCCCTCAACGCCATAGAGGCCCTGCCAACTCTTGACCACCTGGACACACTTCCCACTATAACAGAAGTTAAGTGTGCTATAAATGAGCTTGCATATGGCAAGGCTCCAGGTAAGGATGGGATTCCAATATAGGTAATCAGGAGTGGGCAAGACACACTCGCTCTACAGATCCACCAGCTAATAGAGCTATGCTGGCGAGAAGGACAAGTCCCACAGGATTTCAAAGATTCAAACATCATAACGCTGTACAAGAACAAGGGAGATCGGAGCGACTGTAACAACTAAAGGGGTATCTCACTTCTGTGTATTGTTGGGAAAGTATTTGCCAGTATTGTCCTGCGCAGACTTCAAGTCCTGGGAGATCAAGTCTACCCCGAATCACAGTGCGGCTTCCGTCAGAACCGGTCTACCATTGATATGATATTCTCATTGCGACAGATGCAAGAAAAATGCCGGGAACAAAATCAGCCACTGTTTATTGCCTTCATTGACCTCACAAAGGCATTCGATTTGGTCAGTCGTGAGGGTCTGTTCAAAGCACTAAAGAAGATTGGCTGCCCACCAACTCTTCTGTCCATTGTGGAATCGTTCCACACAGGCATGAAGGGTATAATCAAGTTTGATGGCTCAACTTCAGAAGAGTTTGAAATCAAGAGAGGAGGTAAGCAAGGTTGTGTATTAGCCCCCACCCTCTTTGGGATATACTTTTAACTTCTACTGAAATATGCCTTTCGTGATCAGGATGACGGTATATACATTCACTCACGCTCAGATGGTGGCCTCTATAATGCTCAGAGATTGAAGGCCAAGACCAAAATTAGCAGGGTACTAATCAGAGAGATGCTTTTTGCGGATGATGCTGCGATTACGACCCACTCTGAGGAAGAATTACAACATCTACTATCTGCATTCTCCAATGCTAGTTCTGAATTTGGTTTAACAATTAACAAAAAGAAGACACAGATTATGTTACAAGGTGCACATGGTGTACCATCAATCTTTATTGACGACGCCGAACTGGAGATAGTAGACCATTTTACATATCTAGGATCAGAGGTAAATAGCAAATTATCCCTCGATCAGGAAATCAACATCAGGATTGGCAAGGCAGCAACAACAATGAACAAATAGAGTCTGGGAGAACAGGAAGCTTACTGCCAATACAAAAGTCCTCGTCTACCAAGCCTGTGTCCTTAGTACTCTTCTTTATGGCAGTGAAACCTGGACAACTTACTCACGCCAAGAGAAACGTTTAAACACCTTTCATATGCGGTGTCTGCGAAGAATACTTGGTATTAAGTGGCAAGACAAAATCACAAATACTGAAGTATTGGAAAGATCAGGTTGTGTGACGGTGTATTCCATGCTCAGTCTTCGTAGACTTAGATGGATATGACACGTTAGGAGGATGGATGATGGTAGAATACCAAAGGACATCTTTTTTGGTGAATTACAGACGGGTAGGAGATCTCAGGGTCGGCCTCTACTACGATACAAAGATGTGTATAAGCGGGACATGATTGATACAGGCATTGATAATGCACATTGGGAGCGCGTCGCCGCTGAACGTGTTGCATGGAGGGCAACTATCAGAAATGGAATAAAGACAAAGGAGAAAATGATTGCAGATAAAGCACACACAGAACGTGAGAGACGTAAGATGGTGCAAAATGGTGGAAGTGACCATGTTTTCACATGCACCTACTGTGGGCAAACATTTGCAGCAAGAATTGGCCTTACCAGCCACACTCGCCACCGCCATGGATCGTAGTTATTAAGCCTTTTTGAAGCACAATGTACCAAACTATCGTCTGTCAAGACGGAAAGGTGCCAATGAATGACCTGACGAGATGCAGCGAAATATGCCAGGCAATAAATCGTGCAATCAATTGTTTGTGACTTCGTTATTCAATTTCACTACTGGAAAACATTGTTTTGAAATGCTACTAACTCGCATTTGGTATTAGTCGTTAGTCGTAAGTCGCGGTTCCAACATCACAGCAAAGGGTCGTTCCTATTATGTTCCGTTCCCGTGCCAGTGAATATCATATAAAATGTGGTTCCAAATGTTGCTGCATGTAGCCGTGGCGCAGTATTGCGGTGAGCGCCCAACCTTGCTTAAATACCCCAATGGCTCGTGAATACATAACCTCTGCAGCAAAAGTCCAACTCCTGGCCTTCACGTGGCAGAACTGTTTTAACTAACATGAGAAGGAGCGACGGCGAGTTTCTGGCGTCGAAAAATAACCAGAATGCTCTAGATGTGTATGCATGTACATGCATGCGCAGACACGTGTGCGCGCGCGTACACATCTAAACTCGAGTGAGACCACAGTCTGCTCTAGCAAAGGAAAGGTGCTGAAGACGGAGGCAACCAGCCAGGAGGCGCACCACAGAAATAAGGATGCCACGCAATTACGCAAAATGGAATATGTCGACTACTGCTAAAAGTTATGGTGCTCGCCCTGCTTTGGACCTCCAGGCAGGTGCAGTGCCGGGCTCTATGTTTTGAAAGGGTCCAACCACAACTACTGGAGGTCCTTCTCAGATGTCCTGTGGAGCCAGGACTGACCCTTATAAAAAAAACAAACATCACTGCTTCCCAAATCGAAGCCTACATGGAAGGGGCTGAGTATCAGACACTTAATCTTAAGTCAAACTTAAGACAGGCAATACAGACCTACACCTGATCAATTACTACTGTCCATGTGACCGCCCACAGGCATTGGACACACTACCATTAAAAGATAAAATGATTGTGTGTGGCGATTTCAACAGCCACTCGCAGAGCTGAGGCTACGATCACATGGATTAGAGAGGAGAGAGTCTGGGAGACTGGCGGGATGAGAATAGATTCATCTTGATTAAAAAGCCGTCCGATCCACATACTTTCTACTTGAGATCATAGCACACTACAACTACACCTGACCTGGCTTTTCATTCACCAGATCTGGAGTGGAACATTACACGAATTGTTGAGAAACAACTTGGTGGCAGCGACTATCGGCCAGTCTTTCTAGCTGTAGAAAGTGAGCTTATAAGTGGAAGCAGCACCCTCTCGAGGTGGAACTACAAGAAAGCAGACTGGGAAATGTGCAAGAATCGCACCAGCATACTGGTTAGAAACCTGAACACTGAGAAAGACATAACTAAAGTAGTTGAAGAGTTTGGGAAATGCATACTACAGGCAGCGCGAGAAACAGTACCAAGAGAAGCCCTTAAACAATATAAACCCTACTGGAATAGTGAACTGGAACAGTTGCATAATGATGTGGAAGTGTGTAGAAAGCAAGCAGAGGGCACACCCAGCTAAGAGCACCACAATAAATTCCAGCACACAAAAGCCAAATTTCAAGGGGCCAAGCTGCAGGCTAGAAGGAAAAGCTGGCAGGAGAAAACGGAGTCTGTGAACTTTGAAAGAGACTGTAACAGATACAGGACGATGTGGTTGAGACGGACGACACTGACTGATGACACTCTAATTCCGTCTCAGATTAAATCGTAGTTTATTGGAAGTTGTATCATTTCACGTTCAAAATACTGGAGTACAAACAATCAAAATGATGTTATAGTGGAGTTTATCTCTCACTCCAGGTGGTGCCCACAACATCGTGAACCTTACTTGATGGTAGTGCGGTCACAACTGACTTCGTTCCCTAGATGCTTGTCATAGGATGACCACCCCTAGCTACCCCTTAGCGAAGTGCCCATCCGTGCCTATAATCTTCCCATTGCACACCAAGCCAAAAACCCCCCACTAGAGATACTCTGTTATAAGACACAAGGAAATTGTGGAAGCTAATAAAACAACTTAACGACGAGGGCACAGGGAGAAACTCAAAAATTGCACTACATAAAGATGGAAACATCTTAATAAGAAAGTAAGCAGCTGACCATTTTGCAGATTCATTCGCACAAGATAACAATATCAAAATTAGTCCAGAGAAACAACAAGAGATTCGAGAGAAACGGCAACATACAGGACACAAGGAAATAGTACATGAGGTTCTGGAAGCACCCATCACAATCAGCGAACTGGAGCTAGCCATATCAAAACTGAAAATGAGAAAGTTACCAGGAACTGATGGTATCTCCAATGAAATTATCAGGAACCTAGGAACAGAGGCCAAAGCAAGGCTATTGCAGATCTTCAATAACAGCTGGACCTTAGGCAGTGTTCCACAAGCCTAGAGAGAAGCAATCATGATCTTCTTCTTCTTCTTCTTCTTTAGCGTTCCGAGCCATTGAGGTTCTTTGCTGCAAATACAATCCGTCTCCATTCGTCTCTCTGGTGGACCTTCTCTTGCCAGTCGTTGATTCCAAGTGCTTGTAGGTCTGTACATGTATTATCTCTCCACCGCCTTCTTGGTCTACCTCGGGGTCTACGATCATTTATTTCCTGAGTGTAAGCGAGTTTTGTTTCCCTATTATCTTCCATTCTTTCTATATGCCCCAGCCATTGTAGTCTATTAGCCTTCATGATACCAGTGATTAGCGGGGACTTAAACAGATCATAAATGTCTTTGTTACTTCTTCTTTTCCACTCTCCACTTTGTGTATCCCTAATGGGTCCAAAGATGCGTCTTAAAATTTTGTTCTCAAAGGTTTGTAACAAGGCTTCGTCTCCTTTCGTTGTACTCCAGGTTTCAGAGCCATACAGCACAACTGGTCTGATCAGTGTTTTGTATATTGTGATTTTGGTGTTACGAGATAGCGCCTTTGATTTTAGTAGATGTTGTAGTGCATAGTATATCTTATTTCCAGAGTTGATTCTAGCTTGTATTTCTTCCCTTATGATGTTGGAGCAGTTGAAGATTGTACCCAGGTATTTGTATGTTTCCGTCAGGGAAAGATAGTTTAATTGCCTCTAGCTACAGACCAATTAGCCTCACCAGCTGCCTCTGCAAAACAATGGAGAGCATCATCAATCACAGACTGCTGTGGTACATTGAATGTGAAAACATCCTTGTGCCAAAGCAGGCTGGTTTTAGGCAGTGCTACTCTACGGAAGATCAGACAACCTACCTCTCTCAAGATATTGAGGATGCATTCCAAGAGAAGAAGCTGGTGCTTGCGGCATGGATAGATCTGAAGAAAGCCTTTGATAAAGTCTGGAAAAAAGGTCTGATGAAGAAACTGAGAAACTGCAAAGTCAATGCAATAATGTACAAATGGGTGAAAGCATGCTTGCACAACAGAAGAGCCCGAGTACAGATAGACGGACTAAAGACCAAGAAAGTACTACTGCGCCAGGGTGTTCCCCAGAGCGGAGTCTTGTTCCCAACACTTTTTCTAATCTTCATCGTTGCTAATCTACAGCATGGAATTAAAGCGGCAATTTAGGCCGATGACCTGTTTCTATGGAGCACAAATGAACATGCATAAATGGTCACCAGATTGCTACAAAGAGCTGTAGATACATTTTTAGCATGGGCAAATAGATGGTGTGTCAGCATAAACACTGACAAGTGCAGCACCACTCTATTTACCCTCTCTCCAAAACAATGGACAGTGGTCATCCATTTAAATGGAACACACCAAAGAAAAGATAAAGAACCAACATACCTTGGAGTAACATTTGATGGCAGGCTGACATGGAGAAAGCACATCAACAAAGCAGTAGCAAAAGCCAGAAGGAAAATAGCCATCCTGAGAAATCTAAGTGGAACCACGTGGGGAGCCAGTGGGAAAATATTTAGCAAAGTTATCAACAGAGCTTACGACCACACCTGGAATACGGGTCAACTGTGTGGTGTTCGGCATCAAAAAGTGCAAAATCAAGCACTTAGAGTCACCGCAGGAGGGATGAGATCAACCCCTATAGTGGAAATGGAGACGATGGGGAGGACACACGCACTGAGTGAGCGCAGAGATACGAAAACGCTAATACAAGCAGAAAAATTCCTTAGCTTGCCAGTCTACCCTATAAAGAACAGATTTGAAAACCGAGCTATGGGGCGGGTGAAAAGAAGTTGTTTTATCCACCAGCCCAAATGAATCTGCAGAGAAACCACCGATCTGCCCACAGTTGGTATCCCCCTAACAACTATTCCAGAGCGAACTCCATGGAAAGATAAACATAGACTATCATTACAATTCCAGACAAAACTGAGAGGAATATTTGACAAGGAAGAACAGAACAGTGTGCAGCGCAGAACAGCCACTCTCAGCTTCCTTGATGAAGAATACCCACAGGACCTCTGGATCGGAGTCTACACAGATGGGTCAGCACAAAATGCTGTTCGAAATGGAGAAGCGGGAGTGTACATACAATACCCAAATAATACAAAGGACACAGCCAGAGTACCGACAGGAAAGTACTGCCATAACTATAATGCTGAAATTGAGGCAATCAAGATAGCAACAGAGAAATTACTAAATACCAGCAAAGGTACACAACCTGTGGTGCTATTAACAGATGCAAAATCAGTACTCGAGGCGCTCCTGTCTGGGAAATTTTGAGAACAAATGTCTTAGAAGAATTCTAAACCTCCACTGGACAGATTTCAGAACCCATACGCAAATAAGACAAGAAACTAAGCAAGACACTGTATCCAATGGTATAAGAAAACGCTGTTGGAACTACATCGGCCATGTACTCAGAATGGACAAGACAAGACTCCCCAACCAAGCCCTCTTATGGTCACCAGTAGGGAAAAGAAAACGGGGAAGACCAAGAGAGACCCTGCGTAGAACCATCATCAGAGAAGGCTCATTCAACGGCCAAGTGAACATCCAAGATCTACAACAGGTAGCAGCGAATCGCCGGACATGGCGAGCCATGACTTCTGCCCTATGCGCCGCCTTAGGCTAAAGAGGAAGGACTAACTAACTAAGTAACTAAGGACATTACTTTCTGAACTTAGCAGTCAACATAAGGTCACCATACAGTGGATACCATCCCAATGTGGAGTACCCGGAAACGACAGAGCTGATCAATTGGCTAAGGAAGGAGCCAAAGAAGAACAGCCTGATGTGCCCGTTACATACCACCAAAAGAAAAGAATGATCAAATCAGTCAGAAAGCCACCAAAACCTGCTCAAGATGACTACCACGTTATGGAAAGACCAGAACAAGTCATTATTCTGCGCCTCAGAACAGGACACAATAGATTACGCAACCACATGTATACAAAATTCAAGCTTGGTGAAACAGCCATGTGTACATCTGGATTGGCGTCGCAGACAGCAGAGCACATACTCTAAGACTGACCAAAATATATCATATCTAGGCAAACCTTCTGGCCTAGAGAGACGACAGTGGAAGATAAACTCTATGGACCGCTGTGTGAACTTAAAAAGACAGATAAATTCATACAAGAGAAATCATTGCAGTTATAGACATATAGACACTGGTGATGTGAAATGGCGAGTCATGACCGCCCACGCTTTCCGGCATGGCACATGATTGATTGATTGATAGACATATTTCAAGCGAACGAAAGAAGAAGAAGAAGAACATAAAATGTTCCTCACTGCCCCATGTGAAAATTGGATAAGACAAGAGTCTCGACAAACAACGGCCCACTTAGGCACACTGTACAAAATGCCACCGCAAGAATGTCACCACAAAAGTCCTCTACGAACAATACAGTTCACCCCTGATGGAATTGGCAGTCACTTTCCCAAACATATGTTCACCTACAGTCTCGATGTCTCTAGATATTGTTGTTGCGTTTCGAGATAATTTCTTCTTCTTCTTCTTCTTCTTCTTCTTCTTCTTCTTCTTCTTCTTCTTCTTCTTCTTCTTCTTCTTCTTCTTCTTCTTCTTCTTCTTCTACTTCTTCTTCTTCTTCTTCTTCTTCTTCTTCTTCTTCTTCTTCTTCTTCTTCTTCTTCTTCTTCTTCTTCTTCTTCTTCTTCTTCTTCTTCTTCTTCTTCTTCTTCTTCTTCTTCTTCTTCGTTCATCCGGATTTTTTTTCCTGACGTTAGGCCGACACATCCGACTTCTGCGGGCATTTGTTGACCGGGTTATCCTTCCCGGGAGATGATTTCTAGCCACCACGCCATTTTTTCCTCCGAAATGCAGATCACGCTACAAAACAATCTTAAAAAGATGTAAAGAAACATTTCACTGTACATAATGCCGTCGCCAGAATGCCAAGACAAAAGTCCTCCTCGAAAACACAGTTCATCATCGATGGAAACGGCAGTCATTAGCAAAACCAGCAGCCACACATTTCTGCGTAAGGCAAGAAAACCGGTCGCTTCAGCGACAGATCAAACACCATACATGCAGATATTTCTGGATGTTGTTGTTCCGTTTCTAAATGTTATCTAGCCAGCTACGCCATTTTGAGCATGCAGAATTGAGTTGATTTGAGTTAAGAACTGATATCACTGCATTCAGGACATTTCTATACGTGCTCCGTCCCCTCGTTCAACAGCCAGCGAAGAGTCATACTACTAATCGTTCCCACCGCTATCTGATTAAAAGTTCTCCTGGTATTTCCTCTCAGTTTTGAGATTCTTCCAGAACCCCTGCTGATCCCCCGCAATCTCATTCTTTCCACATATGGGTTCTCAATCTGTTCCTCCGCCTTCTCCACCTGGTCTCCCAAGCGCACCTCCACCTTGTCCATAGGCAATCTACCACCAAGAGGTGTATTCCCTGCTAGCTTATCAGCCTGTTCATTCCCCCGCACCCCCGCATGTCCAGGGCAAAATATCCATACAATTCTCACAATCTGTGACCTCTGAAGCGACGAGAGCCATTCCACACGAAACATTCCTTTCTCCACTTTACTAAGCAAACTCTTTGAATCCGTAATGAATATAAAGTGTGTTGCAGTAGTCTCCTCTAGCCACCGGAATGCCGATGTTACTGCCTGCACCTCCATTCTCATGCCAGAGGTTGTAGTCTCAAATGACAGACTCTCCTATTTCAAGATTCGTCCATTAGCCTTTGCAATAAAGCCTCAACCACTACGTCTGTTTCTCACCACTTACCCATTGGTGTAGATGACTATGTCACCGTGGTGTGTGTTACTCTGGATCAGTTGTTGCACTTCAAACTCAGTGCGGCCCGCTGCCCATTCTCTGCACTCACGACCCAGTGTTATTATTACATTGTGCCAGTCCGTCATGTCTTCCGGAACTTCAACCCACTCTTTTCCACGATTGATGGTCTCTATATCACACACCTGACGTATAGAAAGTTCTGCCTGTGCCGTCCAGGTCCTATCTCGTCTTAGTCTATGACCCTTGACTATATCCATGGCTGCATGCAGCGGGTGATCCCTAACTGCAGGTACCATTGGGCATGAAGGACCCTATGCCTATCTGTCATTGTTGGTAGCGCCAGGATATGCCTCATGCATATACTCGGTGTGTCCTTTGTGCATCCCAGGATTAACCACATGGCGGCATTCTGCATGCGCTCGAACCTTTCAAGCTGGCGCTTTGATACTGTCAGCAGCCCCAAACCATACTCGATGGCAGAAATTATTAACTGCTGAAAGAGCCAGTACAGCATCCTATGATCTACCCCGTTTGCTGCCATAGCCCTCAATGCATTACGATACCTACCAGCCTTCACCACCAAAGCCTCCACATGATCCTTAAAAGACAAACACCTCTCAAAGGTGATACCCAAGTACTTCAATTTAATCTCATAAGAGGACATTTATTCAACATAATGACTGGGACATCTGCCTTGACGTTCCGGTTATCCAGGGAGTACCACACAACCGATGCCTTGTCTAGGTGTATAATGGCCCCTGCGTCCCTGCACCACTCCGCCACCCATTTACTGCCACCTGTAAGTCTTTCGCAAAACTGGCCTTGTCTCTGTCCTGTCTGTACACCAAAACATCATCTGCAAATGTCAAGATTCTACCCACACCTGGTGTCTCAATAGCTGCGATTTTGCTGGTGTGCACTGGGGACAAGGCAGATCACAAGGCACAGAACAGGGGAGGTGGTCACTTCCATGGTCTCCAAGGACGCTCCATTTTAAGTCTGATGCCGTCTCTTACGATACGAGTGCCAGGTCGATGGCGGTGTCAGGGTCCCCGGTCTCATTGCTAGCTTAGTGGGTGTCCCATCATTTAGGCAGACAACATTCGTCTCAAGCAGGGCCTCGGCAAGAGCAGTACCCTGTCTGTTCTCTCCCGACCTGTCCCATTCCATGGCGCGGGCATTGAAGTCACGACATATCAGATACCTGGTACCAGGGGTGTCCACTGAACCTTTCAACCAGTCTCACTCTCTCTCTCTCTCTGCTTATGCAAGATTCCCCACTTACATATATATTTATCAGGTTCCAGCTGTATCGGCCGATTTGTATCCGCATTCCCTGCACCTCTTTACTCTCCTGACCCCACCCACTCATATCCAGTATCGAATGCTGTAAACCATCCTTGACCACCAGAGCCTGTCCATGTCTTCCCTGCCCGGTTGGGTTAATGTAACATGTATAGCCAGGGCACTTAAAAGAGTTTGTATTCAGTTCTTGTAACATCAGGACATCAAAATCGTAGACCTGTTTCTCCAGTATTAGTCCTCGTTGCTTTGCACTACGGCAATTCCAATACTCAACCCGTACATTTTTTAGTCTCAAACGATCCGCTTTCCTTCTACCTTCTACCCCTTCTGGCCCCAGCCCTCTTCTTCCCTTTCCTTCTCCCCTCTCCCCTACCTCTTCTCGTCCACTTCATTCTCTCCCCGCTGTCTGTTGTCAAAGGCATCGAGAACAAAGCACGTACTCTGTTGCTTCGGCGATAATTCTTTGTATTTTCCATAGTTGGTTTAATATGACGGCAGGATATAATCGGTCACCCTAGTAGAACCTGTCTGCTAGGGAAGGGGCAGGTTATGTCTCTCAGGAGTCCATACGTCTGGCGCCGCTCCGCCCGCATACAGACGTTCCACGTTCACGACCAGCTCACCCTTGGCCATTCAGTCCTCGGCATGTCGGTCCACCTTACACTTGGGGGTTTATAATCGGAGTTTTCCATCTCCTAGATTTGCCACTGTAATAGCTAAATTGTCAAATCTGCCCAGGGGCAAGAGGTTCCAGCGCCTCATTCTTGGCGAACACAGTAGATACATGTATAGTTTAGTTTAGTTTAGTCGACGGATCAACACCACGGCACACGGGTATAACCCATAAGTGCTCCGTTCGCCTCTTAACTCAAATCTGAGTCTGGAGAAACTCAGCTTAGTGCATGAACTCCGTAGCACCGGCGAGGATCCTGAAAATACTTTGGGTAGATTTTTAACTCGAAATTTTGCCCGGGCAGCGCCGATAGGCTACTCTTTTTCAATTTCCAACTGCCAAGGGATTTTTTACGTGCGCAAAAATACATACGGGCGTCCGATCTCACTACCCAGAGACTAGGGGAAATTTTTTACTAGAAGACCACGTGAAAAGATCCCGGCATCACCGGGGCTTGAACCCGGGACCTCCAGCACTCGAGGCGGACACCAATACCTCGAGACCACGCAGCTCCCCCAAGGGAACAAAACCAATGTCATATAATATCTATCAAATAGTACATAAGACATAGCTAAAGACACTACACAACGGAAACATAACTCTCGCAGGTAGATAGTTGAGCACCAAACAAAGCAGTGATGACATCAGTAATCTGGTTTATTTCATACGTTGAGCTCTGTAGTACTGAGACACAAACATGACAATGCATGGGTAAATTACATAGCAGTTCCTGTTGTGTTGTACAGTGGTGGAGTGGTGGCAGACACAACAATCTTGAACCATGTATAGTTCTGTTTAAAGTATCTGCTGCAACACCTTCTGCGTGAGAATGTCATTGTTCGTAATAGATTCCCTGAGAGATTAGGTAGTTAGTCTAAACCAGTGTTTCCCAACCTTTTTTGCGCTATGCCCCACCTAAGCCTTTCTAAAATTTGTATGCACCCCCCCCCTCCCCCCACCCACCCAACATATACATAATTTTTAATATTCAAAAATCAAAATGTTCACTAAAGAAACTTGAATGATAGGTTTGAGAAAGAACTCACTAGGAAATTATTGAGCGAACACAGTAAGTAACTTTTCAAAACATATAATGGAGAACTGAAATTCAAGTACAAAATAATGTTAATGAAAGATTTTATATTATTTTAATTATTAGTAATTATTTATAATTTAAATTTAGTGAGATCCTTGCGTTTGATGCTTGCTGCAAAGAGATTTTATGTCAGGTTCCAATTTAGTTAACTTCAGTCTCAGTCTCTCTTCAGCTTGACAGCGACTATCTTCTCTAACAGCTTCCCAAATGTATTTTGAAGGGTGATGATCCTAAAGACGCTAAGCTTTGAATGATCCTTGAATGGTTTTGGGAGAGAGATGAGATAACTGTGTACCCAATCCTTCGGTACTGATGGGTCCTATGCTCTGGTTAAAGCAGTCGGTCATCTCCTTCAGGTCTACATCGCTCAAAGCCTTCATGTGGCCATACCTAACCCCATCAGGCCCTGGTGCCGTGTCTTTTGCCATTTTCAAAATATGTTTAACATCTTCAACCTGTATGATGTAGTAATAATGCATATTCTTCATGGTGCCAGATAACTCCTCTCTATCTGCATCCCTGGTGTCCGCATCATTATGATTGGTCTGCTCTAAAAATCTCTGGAGAAACGCCTCCCCTTTCTCTTTGTCCGTTGTCAGGAGCACACCATCATCTCTATAAATTGTTCCCACTGTCATAGGCCGATCCTTTCTTTGTATTTGTGCAGTTTCCAGAATTTTGGCAGTGTTTTATCACCTCCAATCTCCTTCATGAAACATTCCCATTTTGCGTTTTTGGCCTCTGAAGCAAAGTGCTTGAAAACTTTCACTTTGTCTTTCTTGACATTTTCCGCGGTGTCCACTCCCTCTCGTGAGCTTCGGTGTGTCTGTCGCACTTTCCTTGGCTGCTTCACTGCAGCTCTCTTTGCCTTCCAAGCTTGGTCTACTTCTGGAGTCCACCATGGGGGATGCAAAAAAAAAGGAGTTTTAACGGTCATGTTGCATGCCCCCTGTCTGAGGCGTCCAAGAAGGCTGTCGGTCCACTCATACCGGAAGGTCTTGCGCGCTCTCCCGGCCTTAACTTTCCTGGATTTAGAGATCAGGATTAAATATGGCATGTGATCACTCCCATGGTCATTCAAAACAGTCCACTTTACATCAAGGACTGATGACGGGGAGACAAATTTTCGAATTGCCCCCTGAACAATCGAATTGCCCCCTGTGGGGCGTGGGCCCCACGTTGGGAAACACTGGTCTAAACCCACCCAAGCGTTGCATTTCAAAATCAAAATTGTATATGACCACTATGTGCAGTACATATAGAGCAGTAAATGGCAGCCTCAACCCGCTGCTCTGGGAATTTGGCTACGTATGGCTGCATGTATTGTCATCACTCCCTGAGTCTCCAAACACAGCCATTGGGAAGCAACAACACGTTGAGTAGTAATCAGATATCAGCACTGAACGCTGATTTAAGGCTACATATCTACCTCCCACGACACACAGGGAACACACGTCAGCTGCCATAGCTCCCTCAATGGTGGACTTGTTCGGGTATGATGCCACTGTGTTGGCATCCACAAGGAATACAGTCGTAATTATACATATAGTCCATGAATTATGCTGTGCTACTATGCAACACACAAACGGACTAATATGTTTCAAATACATCCCAAACCATATTGTCCTTTATGGGTCTGACAACCTCAGTGTAAGACGTGTTTCCTGTAAATCATCATGGCTAGTAGCATCATTCTGTGATCGCCCCATTCACAAACGGACACCCAGGACCAAACTAACCCATCTCACACGGGACGATAAAAAGCGCAACTTCCATCCTCAGGGTCACAGATGTCATTATAACACTGACATTGGAACATACAACTTTGTCCACATCATCTATCTTTCAATTTTATTGTGTCACTGTTGGAAACAGAACTGTCACTGTACTTCACACATTGAGCTCTGTAGTACTGACACAACACCATGACAATGGTAATTTCACAGCAGATCCTGTTGTAGAGTTGTGCCAGACACAATGAATATGACTTGAAGGCTAGTTACTTACTATGCTGCGTCTTTATCCACCTCATGAAAGTCAACTGAATGGATTTCCAATGCTATCTAACGGATGCGAAAGGTGCCGCTAGCACTGATGTTCGTATCTGAGCATGCAGATCACACCACACCTCGGACAGATGTAAAACACATTTCACTGTACCTTATGCCATCTCCAGAATGCCAAAACAAGTCCTCCACGAAAGCATGGTCACTCAACTCAGTAGTAAGGCGACGGAACCGTAAACTACCAGTCCAATATGAAGAAAATGCGAATGCAAACGGTAGCCACGAGCATAAACACCCAGTGGCCTTAACCGTTTCACCGCCTATCGCATTTGGTATGTTAGGCGTTTCGATACAAATATATCGTCGGTGACAAACTCAAATGTTTAACTTAACAACCATAAATTTACAACACAGGTAACAGTACTAAATTAATACAGCAATTAGATGTTTAAGAATACCTTTTGCAAAATAATGTACATATCATCATAATCATCATGTCCCACGCCGGTAAACGTGGGCGATCATCGTTCGTCATCTCACACAATTATCAGTCTCGAATTATGGCTGTGTTCGTAATCTCACACAATTATCAGAGTCTCGGATTAAGTCTGTATTCTTGTCTGGATTATGCCAACTAGCCAAATCATCTAGGTATTTATTGATTTGTTTCCCTCTTGTTGTATTTTAAATGTTGTGAGCTGTCGAATCATTATATACTGGGGATGTTTAACGATGGTTTCCCTTTGCGTTCTGCCGGTTTTTCTCCTACAGCCTATGTCTAAAGAGACGAACCATGCAAGGCATCAGTGGAATGTGTGGATGCCAGAATGCTTCTTTCCTGTCGTAATTTGCCCTTGAGACTTGTGTACTATAGATCACAACCGGGCATGCCAAACCCTTTGTAGGCCAGTTCATGATTCGTTAGATGCCACAATATTAAAAGCTAATGTTATAAATATTTAAAGTTAACGCATAAGGATAGAAACAATTTAACAAGACACAGTTATCAGTTAAAACATGACACGGAAGCACCAAAGTTGCACTTAAGCAATGCGACATCAGTTCATAAAAGAGAACAAATTAGTGCGCATTAGTGCGATATCATGCACATCCAGTTTAGTTTAGTTAGTGGGACGCAGAGGTGTTTCCAAGGCACCAGGGTCGGGTTATATACTGGCCAAGACCTATTGACGCGTCCTCGTCGAGCGTCCTGGGCAACAGGTCCCTTTGGGGTCCTGGCTAAGGTCAGTAGGATCGCCGATTCCTCCGAAGTCGGAGAGTGTCTGCCTGTACGGCGAGGAACCACCAGTCTGCACACCAATAAGCCAGACATGGGACAACGGATACTCACGCAAAACTCAGGTCCTGTATGACATCAGACTGATGTTGGACAACAGGATGTCTTCATCCGACATACAGGACTTCACGTTGGAGCTCAAGCCAACGAACACAAGCAAGCAAGCAAGCAGTTTAGTTAGTTAGTTACGGTTCCAACTTCATGGCAATGGACTGTCCCATAATGCTCCATTCCTGTGCCAGTGAATATCACACACAATGCTTCTCATTCCCCCATGGGAAAAGTGGAACAGACAGGAGTCTCGCAAACCAACAGCCCGCACAGGTATACTATGCATAATGCCGCTGCCAGAATACCAACAAAGTCCGCCACAAAAAAAAAAAAAAAAGAAAAAAAGAAAATACAGTTCATCGTAGATGGAATCGGCAGTCACTAGAAAACCAGCAGCCACACATTACTGCATAAGGCACACCCAGATAGTTCAGCAACAGGGCGCCGCCATTCTTCTATTCAGTTCACGACACAAACAACCGCCTACAGATGCAAAAGCACTCTACTTGAAATCCACAGCTCACAGTGTCGCTCCACGCACTCAGCTCAATAGTAGAGCGACGGAACCATGCACTACCAGTCCAACATGAGGAAAATGTGTAAGCAAACCGCAACCACAAGCATAAACACCCCAGAGTCCTTAACAGATCAACCGCCAAACCTCCATATTGGACCGGAAGTTCATCATGCACACCTGCCAATTTTCAAAGATCTGTACATCACATCGTAAAAACTTCCATCTCATCCTTTAGTTGTGCATGTTTTGCATTACCTGTTTATAAAGCATATACAGGTTTTGTCACTTTTAACATGGCAAAATATGCCTTACAGCTTATGTAGTATCAGTATTTATTTCACAGTGCAGGAATGTTTTTGTTAATATTATTCATTGCTTTCTACACCACAAGAGCGTTTTATTTTGCATCAGCTAGAATGTAGCATACCTTGTGGTGAGTGGATTACCTTGTGGAAAGTGGTTGATGGATTTTTTTGGTGTTTCAACTCTTTAGGCCGATGTTTTGACGTTCATATCGTATGAGTTCTGAACAGGGTTTGCGTCTATCAGAGTGAGGTTGGTGTAGCAACTATCCCTCAACCCGGTCCCGTAGTAACATCTCCACTGAGTACTGCAGCGGAAAGCTCCTCTTCCCCTCTTCAAACTCAGAAATCAGCGGGATGTGCAAGACCGGGACTGGAATTTCACATCTGCGGAGAGGCATATGTGAGTTTGACCAAGCCATGGTACAGCACAGCGCATACGGACTGGCTTGGACTTGACCTAGGCTGGTATTGTTTCTTCACGGGTTTAGGTGTTTCAGCAGACTCACCCAGGGCCCAGGGGTGAGAGCGTGGTTGGCTATGCACGATGGAACTCCTTCTTTTTTATGCTGGGCTCAAGTTGAACTTGAATGGGTATTTTCCTCGAAAAGTAATTAAAACTTCGCGATGAAAAGGATCTTAAAAGGAAATAATAAACATTTATGCAAAATTACCCCACAAACATCGTGAAAGCGCTTAGACTGGAGGCTATTGCACACAGCCTCCCAGAGTAAGATTAAACTTTACAAGGTGGCAAGTACGAGTATGAACAACCCGAGGAAAAATATATGTAGATAATTGTGGGATGTTGATTTTAATTTAAGAGAATATTTTGTTAAGTGTCTAGGGGATTTAATTTGATTCTCTATTATTTTAGCCACTTGAGGTGATCATGGAATTCTACCCTAAACACATGAAGGAAAATACTTCCCTCCTGTTCATAGCTGTATTTATGAGTACTTCTCCATTCCCACTTATCACCCTCTAAAGTTTATCTAGTGCTAGAAGACATTGATTGTTCCCAACATATAAACAACCACTGGTGAACACCACATTTACTTGATGTACACATCAACAAATTTTGGACAAACAGTTCAAGTATTAAATCAAGATCTGGAGTTACATACATGAAAGTGTAATAGTCTTATTGAATTTCATGACAGGCATGGGAATGATTTGCATTATCAAAACACATTTACCCCCTGTGCCCCAAGAAAACAACAATGTTATTACCAACAACACAACAACCACAAATTGGTTCTGCTAACTTGACTTATTTTACCTAGATAAAAGCACAACATTGGTCTAAGTGCAGAAAACCCAACATATAAAACAGTTGTTTCTGACACCCTTTACAATTCTCATATCTTAAAAATAATGAGTTGGTGTCAAAATACTATACCATAACCTTCATTGAAAAAAAGCTACTGACCTGTTACATCCATGGCATAGAAAAAAACACATATAAAAAAGCATTCGGTACTAATAATTAAATTAATTATTTAATTACAGTCTTTTTCCTTAGGTGTTGCTGTCGGTTATTCTTCTCCAGTGCGAAGCAGATAATGTCCCTATTTATCCGGGCAGAAATAAATGTACTCACAGTCATTTTCTACTTACAGTATGTCCACCGAAGTTGGCTGGTGAATGTTTATAATCCATAATCCAAGAATATAATTATACATAAGCACATATTATTCCCTCCATGGGACTGAATTCAAGAATACTCTGTTGCCATTTGGCTTTGTGTTCCAATTGAAATTGATTTCTACGTCTGTCATACTTTCAGGAGATGCAACTTAAGCTCGTGCAGACGGTTCTTCCCTATATCATCTTATCGATGAAAAGATGACGACTGTCCAACAGCTCGGTTTATGTTAACCGTTCCCCAATTTAGTTCAAAAGGCTTTGTCACACACCCGGTTCATGTTGATAGGCCCTCCCCCACTTGGTGATGGGGCAATTAGGCCGACATGGAACCAGCATAGAGTTCTGATTCATTCCATTTCAGTGTAGAACATACAATGGTCGTAAGAGGCGACTAAGGAGGCTTGATAGTTCCGTCGCCCTGCTACTGAGTGAGTGCGTGGCGCGACACTGTGAGCTGTGAGTTTCGTGTGAAATGCTTTTGAATCTGCCCAAGGTTTTTTGGAACGTGACTGCATGTTCGGAGCGATAGCAGATGGCTATGTCCCAGAGTTGACCGGTTATTGCCTTATGCAGAAATGCGTGGCTGCTGGGCTTCTGGTTGACGGCCACTGCCATCGACGATGAACTGTATTTCGTGGACTGTGTGGGTGAACATCTAGGAAACATCCAGATGGGAAAATGACTGCAGATTCCATCAGAAATGAACAGAGTGTTTTGTGGGGGGCTATTGTGTTGACATTATGGTGGCGGCATTATGCACAGTGTATCTGTGCGGGCTGTTGTTTGTCGAGACTCCTGTCTTTTCCACTTTTCACATTGGGCAGTGGGGAGCATTTTGTGTGATATTCACTGGCACAGGAATGGAGCATAATGGGGACGACCCGTTGCTGTGAAGTTGGAACTGCGATTAACTAACTAACTAACTAACATACAATGGTGAGTCATTCATTTGGTTTCATCTGGAGATCTTTCCAGGATTTATCTGTTGCAGGCAAGGAACTGAAGAATATTACTCCAACACATAACCAGGGTTGCGAGCAATCAGATGCTTCCTTTGGTTGCAGGCGTAACGGCATTTACTCTGCTAGCTGCTTTCATATGGTCCTTTTGATGGTGTTCAGGTTTTGGATCCTTGAGGTAATCTGGTGTAGTTATGTTTCAGAGGATGTTAAGTTTGTACCTTGCTTGTATTGGCTTATGTGGTTTCAGTGTCTCTCCCATTTGTTTGAGTTGGTGTCTAGTATTCTAGAACTTGGTGTTGAGTGCTGAAACCTTATGTTGACTTTTGCGGCTGTGTGACTTTTCTTTCGAAGGAGGATACTTGGGTGTATCCTTTGAACTTGGGAGTCCAACAGACAGATGGAGGGTTCTTACTGCTGTTAGTTTTATTACAAGTAGTATAACTCCCATAGTTTAGTTGACCTCGACGATTGATGGTTCATCAGGCGGTACCTCCCAGAAGTAAAACAGGTTATCCTTTTTGTATCTGTGTACTAGGTATATCATGTCGACATTCTGATAAGGAAGTCCATCCTGGGTATTCTGACAGGAGTCAGAATATCAAACGCTGAGTGTCTATCATCTTCGATTCGAATGTGTCTTTCGCTGGCTATGGCAGCTAATGATTGCAGCAGTCAACATTGATGTATTTCTAGATCCAGACTATGGTTATGATAGGTTGCCATTTATCACTTTCTGGCTGTTGACCCAGGATCCAGTTTTAGTGATATAGTCCCACCAAATTCAACCACCACTTGCTTCTCTTCATGGTTGCAGAGAATGACATATTTTTACTCCAAACTGCCTATCCCCGAAGGGATAGGTTTTCACGTCTAAGTCTAACGCGTCTGTCTCCTTTGATCTCCTGAAGTAAAAAATGGCCACTGCAGTGCCTTTGTCTTCCCAAGTCGACGACGTTTGGCCAGGTAGTGAACCAAACTAAGGCCAAATTAATTTAGCTACCCTACGGGTTAGTTTTTCTCCTACACTAAGTAAGATACTTAAACAGTAGTTGTAAGGGATTGTTATTTTTAAGGGAGTCAATGCTAGGAAAGGGTAAGGACATTTTAATATGCCACAATAATATGAAAATGAAATATAAAAAAGATAAAAGCGGATGAAAAAAAGAATACATTTATTACCAATCTTAATATACAGAGGAAGAGAAAAGTCTAACAGAGGAGAATGAAAGGGATAGGAATTCAACAGATGAAAATTGTACAACTGTCCTGCACTGAGGCATCTCCTAGCTCATTGATTGCCACTGAATGAAAGTCACCCACTATGGAAATCAAATGAGTGTGCATCTGAAGTCTTATGAAGTAGCTTGAATAGCAAGCCACATACATATTCGACCCCTGCTTGGCCAGGGGAATTACACGAATAGCGTTGCTTGCCTGCGTCTGTGCCTTTTATAATTTAGTTTTGCTATTTGCATAGCTTAGCCGCGACTTTTTTATTTAGGCATTTGACTTACGTCTCCAACGAAAATGTAGTTTAAACAATTTAGCAGTTCAAGTGTATTATATTCTTCGTGTTCTCTATTTGTGTTCAAAAAAACTTTCACTGCTTAGACCGTTTATCTACACAAAGTTGTGAAAAGTCGGTAGCTAACACTGAGGCATTTAATGGTAGTCTGTGGAGTGTGTCATAGTTATTTTGCTGAGAGATTTCGACGTGGTCTGTTTGATTGGAATAGTATGTTGGACACATCTTAGTGATCCCTCGACGTGGTCTGTTTGATTGGAATAGTATGTTGAACGTATCTTAATGATCCCTAAATCTGGTCTGTTTATATAAAACAATATTTTGAATTGTGATCACTTGATGCGGTCTGTTTGTATGGACAAATATGTTGATTGTGTCTTAGTGATCCCTCGATTTGGTCTATTTGTTAGAATTTGTTGAGTGAGTCTTAGCTCTCTGATTGGGTAACCTGGTCCACATTTTCTTCAATTGTATCTAACTAAGACTGCTGTAACCACAACATGTCTGTCTGTCTATTTTACAAGATGAAAAAAAAATTAGATCCTGAGATGTTTAGAAAAGACAGAGATATGTGTGTGTGTGTGTGTGTGTGTGTGTGTGTGTGTGTGTGTGTGTGTGTGTGTGTTTGTGTGTGTGTGTGTGAGAGAGAGAGAGAGAGAGAGAGAGAGAGAGAGAGAGAGAGAGAGAGAGAGAGAAAAGTTTAATGGCAGATGGATCTACTCAATTACTTCTTCTTGTTCCCTATATCCACGCCCTTTGGGGCACAGGCCCTTAAGCAACACACGCCAAGACATCCTACCTTTTGCTATCTCCTGCAGCTCGTCCGTGTTCTCCCCATGTTAATACTCTCTGTCTTTAGTTTTCTCCTCCCTGCGGTTATAAGCCCCCCCCCCCCCCACAATTTCGACCTCGGTGTGTTCCAGGCTAGGGCGTGACAATTTATGCTATTCTCAGATTTCCCCAATGTGTATTATATTCAGAATAGCGTCTTTTCCAGCGTCTTGATTCACTAAATTTAGATGAAGGCACCAATTATTGAATGTTTGTAGTTTGTTAGTAATATTTAAAGTAGTTCTTCACTTCTAATCCATATTGTCATAATAATTTAACATTGGAGTTGCTTGTTCTAAGTCAAGAGCTAAGTTTAATTCCTGCTGACGTCTATACACTTCCTAGTGTTATGAAAGCTCCTATTGCGTTTTATACTCTTATTTTAGAGTTAGAATGCGTTATTATTTTCCCGATTTAATCTCATGATCTTTAATTTTCCCCGATTAATTTATAGATTTGTAGAAGCAGCTATTTGTCCCACCATCAAGTATGTTTAGTTTATCTTACATTTGATTTCGTGTTTGTGACAGGAGGGCAGTAACGTCGACGAAGTGGAAATCATCAAATTGCTTTGTGAGGGTCATTAAATTCCATTTCTGGCGGGAGTTATTTATGCCTCAATAATCCAGTCAGTTGACGGTAAGAATAATAATGGAGTCAAAAGGCTTCCCTGTCGCACTCCAGATGTATCTGTTGTTTTGCCTCTTATTGCCTCTTCTTCATGTCTTATTTTCATATGTTAACCTTATTAAGTTAATAAGTAATTTCTGTGTAATCCCAAAGTATCTCATCCAGATTCAAATAAATTCTCTACCAATGATGTCAAAAAAATCTGCATAACCCTCAATCCAACACAAAGTGACAAACTGAGTTCATTACTTTGCTCTATTAATAAGCGTAAAAAAATGACTATTTGTCAGTACAGATTCTGTTTGGTAGGAAACCTGCCTGTCCATCCCTACCCGTGTATCAGTAGCATCTATTAATATCCCCAGAATAACCATCCTTATATATCCCAAGAACCGACAGTAGCATTGGATAGTTATAATTTTCACGCTACTCTTGTTCCCCTTTCTTTAAACGGATTCATAAGATATCCTTTTCTCCATTCTGCTACTATTTCTTCAGTTTTCCGAGATTCTGCTAAATAATTTATGCAGTAGCTCTGTTTAAGTTAGATTTAACTGCCGACGTGTTATCTTAACCAGCAGAAGTTTGATAGCTTTATTAATCTCTTCTTTTGATGGTTTCTCGGAGTTGATATCCAGCTCCACTTCTGCAGGCTGGATATCTGGAGGGTCTTCTGGTACTGATCCATACAGGAGTTCCTCAAAGTATGCAGACCATCTGTTCAATTGTTCTTTAATGTTTGTGAGAGCTTTCCCTTTTCTATATTTGATCAGCCCATTTGGTTGTTTATATTTTCCTGCTATCTTTTTTTTAGTACTGTAAAGAACTCCGATGTTACCTTACAATGCTACTTTTTCTACATTTCTAGCATCTATATATTGTCGTGATTCCGCCATTATCCGCTTAATTTCTTTTTCAGTTTCTGGGTAATTTTCTTTGCAACTGGCTTTTGTTATAATTTATTATCAGCTTTTGTTTTCATTCTTCTATTGTTAAATGGTTTACGGTGTTTCCTTGTGCCAATACCTTCATATACATGATTCGCTCCACATGTTTTTATCCTGCTGCCATCAGTCTTCCGTACTCACTTCATGTAGTGCCTGTTGCGGGACCTGATCTTATTAGGAACCGTGGCCATACATTGTTTCCGTGGATTCTTAATTTCTGAGATATACTACATTGTGTTGATTTCACTACTCATAAAATGCCAGTATCTCTTGAGGTTCTTGATTCGAAGATACCCTACATTTGATTGATTTATTGTTGATCATAAAAAAGCCATGTATCTCTTGAGGTTCTTGATTTCGAAGATACCCTACATTGATTGATTTTATGTGATCATAACAAGCCATGTATCTCTTGAGGTTCTTGATTTCGAAGATCCCCTACATTTGATTGATTTATGTGATCATAACAAGCCATGTATCTCTTGAGGTTCTTGATTTCGAAGATCCCCTACATTTGATTGATTTATGTGATCATAAAGCCATGTATCTCTTGAGGTTCTTGATTCGAAGATCCCTACATTTGATTGATTTATGTGATCATAACAAGCCATGTATCTCTTGAGGTTCTTGATTTCGAAGATCCCCTACATTTGATTGATTTATGTGATCATAACAAGCCATGTATCTCTTGAGGTTCTTGATTTCGAAGATCCCCTACATTTGATTGATTTATGTGATCATAACAAGCCATGTATCTCTTGAGGTTCTTGATTTCGAAGATACCCTACATTTGATTGATTTATGTGATCATAACAAGCCATGTATCTCTTGAGGTTCTTGATTTCGAAGATACCCTACATTTGATTGATTTATGTGATCATAACAAGCCATGTATCTCTTGAGGTTCTTGATTTCGAAGATACCCTACATTTGATTGATTTATGTGATCATAACAACCATGTATCTCTTGAGGTTCTTGATTTCGAAGATACCCTACATTTGATTGATTTATGTGATCATAACAAGCCATGTATCTCTTGAGGTTCTTGATTTCGAAGATACCCTACATTTGATTGATTTATGTGATCATAACAAGCCATGTATCTCTTGAGGTTCTTGATTTCGAAGATACCCTACATTTGATTGATTTATGTGATCATAACAAGCCATGTATCTCTTGAGGTTCTTGATTTCGAAGATACCCTACATTTGATTGATTTATGTGATCATAACAAGCCATGTATCTCTTGAGGTTCTTGATTTCGAAGATACCCTACATTTGATTGATTTATGTGATCATAACAAGCCATGTATCTCTTGAGGTTCTTGATTTCGAAGATACCCTACATTTGATTGATTTATGTGATCATAACAAGCCATGTATCTCTTGAGGTTCTTGATTTCGAAGATACCCTACATTTGATTGATTTATGTGATCATAACAAGCCATGCATCTCTTGAGGTTCTTGATTTCGAAGATACCCTACATTTGATTGATTTATGTGATCATAACAAGCCATGTATCTCTTGAGGTTCTTGATTTCGAAGATACCCTACATTTGATTGATTTATGTGATCATAACAAGCCATGTATCTCTTGAGGTTCTTGATTTCGAAGATACCCTACATTTGATTGATTTATGTGATCATAAAAAGCCATGTATCTCTTGAGGTTCTTGATTTCGAAGATACCCTACATTTTATTGATTTATGTGATCATAAAAAGCCATGTATCTTTTGAGTTTCAGTTTCCTTGTAACTTTCATCGGATGATGATCTGCATGTACGTCTGCGCCCCTAGAAAGGACGACGTCATGCAGTAAGTAGTCCAGTAAAGGACCAGTTTGCACGCGTTAGGCGCAATGCCCTTGTAGTTTTTTTTTTTTTTTGCGTATCCTTTACGGGAACGTTGCAGTCAACAACAGCATTTTTCAGCTACTGTTGATGTACTAGGCTAGTGTTACGTTCAGTAGTTTGCCATTGCTTACTGAACGACCGGCTCCCATAACAGCACGTTATAACACAACGCGACACGGTCTGCTGCACAAATCGGTCGCAGCTGAGCTTCGAACGCCTGGTACCCGGCTCACGAACCCCGTTCGCAAGCCTTTAAGCCACGGTATGGTAGACCCATATTTGTATAGACCAATCGGCACTCAGTGGGGGTGTGGAACATTATAAATGCCGGACGCCTTGACTTCACACGACGTCGTGTAGACATGATCTAAACTTTTGTCGGTACAACAGATATAGTCATTATGATTTTATGTTCCGTGGTCAGGTGATGACCAAGTCCCACAAGAAACAAATGAATGCCGTACACTAATTAGAGAAATTAGACGTAGACAATCAAAATTTTTTGGACGTGTTATAGAAGAACTAAATTGGAGAACATGGTGACAACTGGCAAGGGGGGGGGGGGAAAGAACAAGGTGAAGGCAGAGAAGTAAATACCTGGGTGGTTTGACTATGTGGTATGGTCGAGACAGGAACGCACAGGTGATCTACGACTCTGGTAATCGTGTGAGATGGACGAAACATGACAGCACACGCATATCGGTATGGCACATGACTGATGACGGTCAGGTGAAAGACCACGCTAATTTTATGTATTTAAAAAAAAGTTTTAGATCCTTCACCAAGAAGTATTGATTCTCTCTCTCTCTCTCTCTCTCTCTCTCCCTCTCTCTCTCTCTCTCTCTCTCTCTCTCTCTCTCTCTCTCTCTCTCTCTCTCTCCCCTCTCTCTCTCACACATACCACATACTCCCCCCCCCCCCACCATACCCCCCCCCCCCCCCCCCCCCCCCCCCCCCCCCACACACACACACAACTGTGTCTCCAGCATTGAACCAGGTTGTTTACTCTGTCTTGGTCCTTCATGTATTGACTCTTCTGTCACGTACACAGACCAGCCCAACTATGGAGAGGGTAGGCTGCAATTGAGTCGAGATAGAAAACAAATAAATGAACGTAAAATGTAATCAGGGATCTCGACAAACAGTGGCCACTTCAAAATCGAACGTGTTCGTAACTCATTTTGCGGGGGAAAAACGGAAATAAAATAATTTGTCTGACAATAAAACATTACATTAACACAAGACACGTTGTTGCTCTCTCTCTCTCTCTCTCTCTCTCTCTCTCTTCTCTCTCTCCTCTCTCTCCTCTCTCTCTCTCTCTCTCTCTCTCTCTCTCTCTCTCTCTCTCTCTCTCTCTCTCTCTCTTACCACCCCTCCCCCTGGGCTTGTCGACTTTGTCATATTTTACAGTACTTAGTTTCCAGCCCATATGCACGGTTTCCCCATTTATGGGCACACGTTGTCTTCCCTGTAAAAACACCGTACATAAAACTACCTCCTGTGTCACGAACCCACATATACAAATTATGTCCTGTCATACATATGTTATGCTCCCGCATGTACTAATGCCATTTTCTTTCGTTCTAACAACCTATAAAACTAACACCTACAATACAAACACATAAAGGCCACACTGACTGAACTCTCACATTTATGTTATTGATTTAAAGGGCTGTAACAATAAACCTCCTGCCAGGTCATGCAAACATGCCACTCACCTTATCGTAACAATCAATATTCTTTTTTAATAGTTATTGTAAAACTCTCTTCTGCACTATATATATATATATATATATATATATATATATATATATATATATATATATATATATATATATATATATATATAGGCATTGTCCTTATTCGCGTTGCCTGCCTAATTATATATATATATATATAGATTGGACAGAAAAATTGAAATCAGATGTCAAAAAGCTAGTGCACTTACATATCAACTGTCACCCTTACTGAAGCATCCAAACATACCCATGTCCGCAAAACGACAGATAATAAACAGCATATTCACACCAACCCTATGCTATCAATCTCAAACCTGGACTTTATCCAAATTACACCTTCGCAAAATCAACACCTGCGAAAGAGATGCCTGAGGAGAGCTGCCAACTTAACAATCCGAGACCGAGTAAGAAATGCTACTATCAGACAGACTGTGGGATCAACACCTTGTGCCACATTTATTGAAAGACAGAAGATCAAGTGGTTTGGCCATGTCGTTAGAATGCAACATCAGCAACTACCATCACTGGCCTTACATCAAAGATCATCTGCGACGAGACCACGAGGACGTCCAAGAAGAAATGGATTGACGACATCAGAGACATTGTACAACCACACGGAATGGACACTATCCAGTGCCGTCCACCGGGCGCTGGAACGCAAATTATTCCTCCCCACGACGCTTGACGGCAGAAGTGGAAGATGATGATGATGATGATGATGATGATGATGATATATATATATATATATATATATATATATATATATATATATATATATATATATATATATATATATATATATATATATATATAATCAGGCAGGCAACGCGAATAAGGACAATCAGGAAAAGAAAAATGCACAATTGCAACGTTAACAGATACATGGTTAGATTGCTACATGTTGGTTTGATATACAAATACATCACCAGGTGGCTTTGACATTAGGATGTTATCGTTGAGAATACCTGTAGATATTATTATTGTTATGGAGAGGTGAATTTTTTATACGAAGTGTTAGGTTTATGTTTGTATGTTCTATAGTAAGAGATCTCGGAAATTGTAATGGGAAAATGAAATGGTTGGGGAAATCAATGTAAAAGGCACACGAGCAAGATGTTAATCACCACTAGATTGACTGAATAATCGACCAATAAACTGTCATACTGAAAACAATAAACCACCTGGGTGTAGGTAGACGCGAACGAACAAACTGTGTCAAACGTGCATGTTGCACAGACGTGAAATTAACATCTCAAGAAAGAGATCGTAAATTCTTGAAAATCGCGTTATTTTCCTGTTAGGATCACATTCGCCGCATGGCCTAAATGTCCAACAGTTTCTTCTAATAAATATTTCTTCTAGTTATCCCTCACTCGTCTGCCAATACCCCCTACTCTGTCTGTTATCTCTCTCCTTTCTTTCTGTGTGCCTATTCCACTCACCCCTTTACCATAGACTTTGACCTTCCTCCACCCTATTCCTTCCCATTTCACTTTCTGTGAGCTGACCACCGGAGCACGTGGCACTCCGTTTGAACTTTGTGTTCGAGGATTCTGTTTGATTTTTTTTTAGCCCTAGTATTCAGACGACTCCAGCACGTTTGCTACGTGACTTCTTTGTGTTTCAGTGTCTTGTCGTTTGTTTGTTGACGAAATTCATTTTGTCACTTGTGATTGTGTTCTGCTATAGCTGACCCATTCAACTTACCGTTTTTGTTGTTTTGTTTATGTAGCAGGTCCTTTGCAGAGCGTCGATCTCACCCCGGGCTTCTGGAAAGTCTCTTTACTTTTCGCCATTACCCCTGCTACATGATTTTTCCCTGCCAGAGGTGTCTTTAATGACCTGTGGTCACATTCGCTTTGATCAAATGCCGCGTCTTCTCCTGATGTCATGCCTTCCTTTGCTGTTCTTCCTAGGTCATTGTGAAATAGAATATTGTGAGATGAGAATGTATCTCACGTGTATGCCTAGTTCATCAGGAACCTTGTCTGCTTGTACTGCCATCGACACCTTAAAAAAAAAAAAAAATATTTGTTAAAACGAACATTTTTAAATTTCCGTATTATATTCAGGTGGTAACGACTAACATATTGGTCGGGTCGCCTTTATACTTTTGTTTTCAGCGTTATCTTGAAATCTGCGACACGTAGTTTTTGACCCCTCTCGCAGTCTGCATAGAAGTTGCGTTGTGTCTTTGTGGGTGATATACATGACCTTCATTTTTGTAGTATTAAAGTATAATACCTTTGACTCCTACAAAATATTGATCAACATTCTGGTGAGGCCTAAGTGTAGAACATTCACGATTGTTTTCTTAATAGGATATTTGTAATTAAAAGGTTGTTTTCTATGTACAATTCGGTAAATCCAATCGCACTTGTCATTTTACATGCGGGTGCCGATCGACTTACATCGACAAAACTGAGAGGCAATTTAATAACAGGCTGGTCGAACACATACCCATTTGGTTCGATATAATCATAAACAAAGGCTCTAGTAACTTGGTACAGCCTACATACCACAAATCTCCTACGTCACCGATTGGAGGGCATATTTTAGAAATCGGTAACGTGATTGATAGGGACAATGCTTTTCGTGTGTTGTTTAACACACAAAATGGTCGCATGATAAAGCTGGCAGATGAATTTGCAATTAATTTACAAAAGTCAACATTGTGCAAACATAAAGACATGATAATCAGTTTTAAATTATCGTGGTAGGAATTAACATTACTATGTGAATATGTGTGGTGTCTATTTTAGCTTGTATAATTTATCTTATTATTTTAATATATGTTGTGAGATTTCTGCAGTAAGTACCTGACGAGATGCAGCGACATCTTCTTCTTCTTCTTCTTCTTCTTCTTCTTCTTCTTCTTCTTCTTCTTCTTCTTCTTCTTCTTCTTCTTCTTCTTCTTCTTCTTCTTCTTCTTCTTCTTCTTTCTTCTTCTTCTCTCTTCTTCTTCTTCTTCTTCTTCTTCTTCTTCTTCTTCTTCTTCTTCTTCGTCAGCGTTCCGAGCCATTGAGGTTCTTTGCTGCAGATACAATCCGTCTCCATTCGTCTCTCTGGTTGATCTTCTCTTGCCAGTCATTGATTCCAAGTGCTTGTAGGTCTGTATATATATTATCTCTCCACCGTCTTCTTGGTCTACCTCGGGGTCTACGGTCATTTATTTCCTGAGTGTAAGCGAGTTTTGTTTCCTATTATCTTCCATTCTTTCTATATGCCCCAGCCATTGTAGTCTATTAGCCTTCATGATACCAGTGATTAGCGGGGACTTAAACAGATCATAAATGTCTTTGTTACTTCTTCTTTTCCACTCTCCACTTTGTGTATCCCTAATGGGTACAAAGATGCGTCTTAAAACTTTGTTCTCAAAGGTTTGTAGCAAGGCTTCGTCTCCTTTCGTTGTACTCCAGGTTTCAGAGCCATACAGCACAACTGGTCTGATCAGTGTTTTGTATATTGTGATCTTGGTGTTACGAGATAGCGCCTTTGATTTTAGTAGATGTTGTAGTGCATAGTATATCTTATTTCCAGAATTTATTCTAGTTTGTATTTCTTCCCTTATGATGTTGGAGCAGTTGAAGATTGTACCCAGGTATTTGTATGTTTCTGTTCTTTTAATGGTCATATTATGTATTTGTATGTGGCCAGAGTTTATAACCATTTGTTCTTTTAAAATGACCATATATTCTGTCTTATCTTGGTTGATAACCAGCCCAATCTGTTGGCCTTTTTCCTTTAAGTGAGTCAATATTTCCAATGTCTTTTGTTCATTTTCCCCTATAATATCTATATCATCTGCATAATCAAGCAGCTTGGATGTTCCTCCAATATCACATTCCTCCTTTACCTTCCTTACAACTTTCTCTAGAGCCAGAGTAGCGGCGATAGTGCATCACCTTGTTTCAAGCCAGATGTTATTTGTAAAGGGTCTGATATCCTGCCTTTATATGTTACTATATTATAAGTATCTTCCATGCATAGTCTGGTCATGTTGATTATCTTCCTTGGTATTCCAAATTCCCGCATAGCATTCCATAGACTATTCCTATGGACGCTATCATAAGTCTTTTTAAAATCCACAAAAATGTTATGGACATATGCCAGACAAAAAAATCGTGCAATCGATTGTTTGTGTTTTCGTTATTTAAAGTTCGCTTGTTTCTCAAATTTCTTATTTCTATACCTATATCGAAATGGCCTCCTACCTTTTCTTATTCTTTCGTCCTTTCAACTCCAACGTTCGCCTTAAATTCCCACATGGTTATGACGATGTCTCTCTCTTTAAAAAAAAGTTTCCCCCGAATATCTCTTATAAACTACTGTAACATTCCCGAACAACATTATCTGCTGTTGTAGTTATCGCTACTTAAAACGCGTACTTTATCATATATGAAAAAAAAAAAAATAAGTAAATTCATAACTGACGAGTTCAAAACAGAAAGATCATACAACTTAGTTATCTCAATATGGAAAGGAAGATGATTAAAGCTCGCATCGCTAAAGCAAGAGTTGATAACAAGTGCATCCAGTCGGACATGAACAGGCGGCGCATAACAATTAAATATATTGATCAAGCATTTCCTGAAGCATCTTGGACACATTCCTACACTTATATCTCGGCCATTAAGCATCTGAAATTGATGGAAGAGGCGTTCATATTAAATTGTAAAAATGACATACATTCTGAATCAATCGCCACAGCAAATTCCGCAATAATTTGAAGGCTGAATTAGAAGCACAGAAACGAGCAGCAGAAATACTTATTCAGAACAAATCAAGCGGTATGAGACCAATTGTGATGTTTACTGATGCGCTGTCATTAACAACTGCCCGACAAAACACTCAACCAGGAGTGCTAAATGATGCAATTCTCTCCCTTACAAAACGTGGTTATAGGTTTCAACGAATGCTCGATTCAATAGAAATGAGTACACTGCGACATTGCGAGCAACGGGAAGCAAATCATCTTGCAAGACTGGTCGGATCTCTATAACAAAATAATGTACACACAGTTTATGATCGTCAAAGCTTCTATAAAAACTTCTTTCTAGAAAAATAAACAAAATACCTCTCTGAGGACATGAAACATGATGCTTATCATCAACTTTCAAAGCAAGGTTAGGATTAATATTTCTATTTAAACAGGATACAACAGACTAGACATACTTGTATGTCATATGTCGAATATTGCTTAGTCTCACTGTTTACGTGGCGTCTTATGACGTCAGTTCTTACTACAGCCCTGCCCAACTTACAGTTATCAGTTATCAGTTGGGATATCTTCATTGCACTCCGGACAGGTCCATAGGTGCTCAGATCCTCCCCCCCCCCTCCCAGCATATGCATCAGCGTCCGGTGGTTAATAGTGCCAGTTCTGTGTTGGTTGATGAGGCACCTCGTTTTCCCAATGTACCTCTCGCGCTTGGCCGTGCCGATTCTTACTCCCAAGTCTTTCATCCTGGACAGCGATGTGGATTCACTGACGTCAAAGTCCTCTGTTCTCGACCATATCTTTAAGGGATGTTAATAACATCGGCACGATCCATGGGCTGGCCATTTACAGGGAGTGCAGAGCCAGCCAGTTTATCAGCTCGTTCATTTCCCTCGACTCCCGCATATCCCGGGACGAAGATGAAGGTGACTTTACGGACAACAGACTTCCGCAGCGACTCAGTCCACTGTCTAGCGTACAGCTCCAGCTTCGACCTTCTGAATCATGCTCATTGAATCACTTAGTACACACACGTTGGTATAATGCTGTGATTCCAGCCATATGAAAGCCTGTGTAACTGCCATCACCTCCATCGTCATGCTGCTCGTGGTCATAAGTGGGCACCACTGGATTCGTGAACGGTTCGGCCCGCTGAACGGGCTGTAAATGCCCACGCACTTCTCTGCTGCTTTACAACAGATCCATCTGTATAGATGAGCACTTCGAGGCTATCTGAGTGTTCATAGATGAGCGCGTTGACCTTTGCATTGACAGCGACAGGGTTCTGATCTCTGCACCGTCTGTCGAGTGTGATAATGCACGAGAAAGTGCACTTAAAAGCCGGAGGCACCGGCACACATTCCTTGCCGGGGTTGATACTGGTAAGACTGCAGACCTGTCTGACGACATCTTCCGCCCGACCCATCCATGATTTGCCCCTCTTTAGCCTGTCACCCTTTTCTCTGAATATAGCATCATGCAGAGGGTGCTGCTCATCCACACTTATTTTTAAGTATGCACGAGTTCTCCAGATCTTGATCCTGTGTTCCATTGTCGGGAAGTCAAGGAGGTATCTCACTGCTACACAGCTGGTGTCTCTCGTGCAACCCAAAATGATGCTCATGGCTTCGTTGTGTACCTTTTCAAGTCTTCCAATCTGTGTAGGGCTGACAGTGAGGATGGCCAGGGCATACTCGATGAGTGAAAGCAGCAGTCCTTGGAACAGAAGTATTAGCAGTCTTTACTCGATATTGGCAGTCGCCATGACTCTCATTGATGACAAACCTTTTCGAGCTTTCGTTATGACGTTATGTCTGAAGGACAGGCTACGATCAAGCCTCACGCCAAGATATGTAATTGACTGGGTTCTACTCAAAATGCTCCCATCCATTCATACTGCCGGCAGGTCTATGTTCACTATATGGTTGTTTAGGGAGAACCATGTAACCGATCCCTTTGCAGGGTTGACAAGGGCGCCGGCATCAGCACACCATGAGGAAATTCGATCTAGTTCGCCCTGCATATCATTTGCAACCGACTGTCTATTTCGACCCTGTCGATACACGAGAATGTCGTCAGCAAATGACAGAATCCTACCCCTCCCGTCCAACTATTGTTCAGTGATCGGCACCGTATACGCGTTGAATAGTACTGGTGACAGTGGTGAACCCTGCGGCAATCCTGAACATATAATTATCGGCTCAGAAGACCAACTCCCGCATCTTAGCACCACCCTCCTTTGGAGCAGAACTGCAGCTATCCATCGTATAAGGTGAGGGTGCACTTTCAGACTGAGGAGGGTTTGCATCAAGTGCTCGAATGATACTCTATTGTATGCGTCCTCTAAGTCTATGACGGCCGCACATGTCTCTTCTCTGACCTGAAATCCGTCGTAGACATCTTGAGCAAAGACCGCCGCATTCAGCCATGACTCTTTGTTACGTCTGTATCCTCCAAGTGTGGGCGGGAAGCAGCCGAGTTTTTCAAAGTCAGAAGCAAGTCTGTGTGCTACAATTTTATCCAGTAGCTTGCCAGCAGTGTTCTGCATCGTAATGATTCTGTAGCAGCTTATCTTGGAATGGTCTTTGTTCGGTTTTGGCAGCGGCAGCAAGTAGCTGTGTAGCCATTCCTCTTTGATCTGACCCCTCTGAATACTGGTGGTGAATTCTCTGGCCAGTTCTTCCATGTCATCATCTGACATCATCAGTAGGTCACCATATCGGATGCCAACTTACTGTAATGATCGTAAACAAATGCGATGTTAGCCATCACATTTCGACCTACAACATTATACATTATATATCAAGGGGAACCTGAAACGAACTACATCTCTTATTTGCAGTTTTTAACTTGGCGGTCAGAGTGGCGAAGGGGATGAGAAGATGGCCCAACCGGAGCAGCCAAGGTTAGTTACTATAGCGTGTAGTGGTCGCCGGATGTACTCAAGTCATTGAAGACTGCCTTACTCCACAAGTAAATTATATTTCACTGTGATCTCCTGCACATTTGCCTCCTACGCAACCTACTGCCGCACTGCTTGTTCTTCAAAATTACCATGGTGACCGTAGTTGTCACTGTCATCAATACTATTGACAAAGGTTATCATCATCAGGTTACAGGTAAACATTCATGCTGCGGCCACTGTGCGTTAATGACGTAAAGAAAGCAGGTGCAGTATTGGACTTCTGATTGACTCTAGAGAAAGTCTCAGAGCTATGTGCCTTTTCATACATATGTGAGCCTGAGACAAATAGTGGTATTGATTCACACTCACTTAAGACCAGATGAACAGTGTACACACTAGAACACAAAGCGAGGAAAAGATTATAAGTATGTTAGTTAGTTAGTTGCACATCCTTTACAGGACGACGCAGTCAACACCAGCATTTGTTGCTTTTGTGATCTCTTGGCAAGTTTACGTCCAGTAGTTTGCCATTTCTTTCTGAACGACTTGCATCCATACCATTACGTAAAAAAACCAACGCAAGGAGGTTGCTGCCAAATCGCCCGCAGCTGTGTTTCAAACTGGGGTATGCTGCTTTACGAACTGCGTCCGTAACCACTTCGCCACTGAGCCGTCTTACAAGTATGTAAACGGCTGCATATCTGAGCTCTTTCTTATGGCTAGAAACAGAATGACACATTTTATAGCAAGGAAATAGAAATGTGACCAGCAATGTGTCATTATTTTAACCATGAATTTAACACACTATCAGCGGCAGAGCGTATATGTTTTCATGTATTGTTGATATGAAACACCTTGCTCCTATCAGCGACAGAGCGTATATGTTTTCATGTATTGTTGATATGAAACACCTTGCTCCTTCAAATGGCATTAATGTTTTTGTTGTTGTTGGTCTCTTCTCCACCTCCTCCTCATCCTTCTTCTCTGTCGTCTTCTTCTTCGCCACTATAGACAAGAAGTGCTCCGTCATGACCTGGATGTATATTTTTAGTTCCCTAATGACGTAATGGCAGCAGCGCTAGCGCAGCGACCAGCACACCTGACTCCTGACCTGGTGGTATTCCAATTCCCAAATCAGGGAATTAAAAAAAAATATTGACCTGGACTCCCAGGTCGACCCAGCTTAAAATGGGTACTAGGATATGTTCCGGGAGGTAAAGGTAATCGAGGTGATATTGACCACATCAGCCACGAGTGCTGGTTGGTCTTTAAGCGCATGAGAATAACACCATATATCCAATACATCTCGTGACGTGGAAATTGTGTCTGTAAATGCTAATCACTACATTTGTTGTGTGCTCTTGATAGGAAATTACTAGTTGCCTTTAAAAAAACAAACGTTTGTTCGTTTTGAACTCAAGCGTAGTCCATACACTTACTAATTCTAATGCACTGGACTGATGTTTGCTGGTGATTCAGCTTTCCATATTACCAATGTTCCTCGCCATCAGGAGAACCCTCTCCCATGCTTGAGGTACTTGTAATATACGTCTCTAAGACAATGACAAGAAGTCAATATTTTAGTGCAACTGAACGGCGTAAGGGTTGAACCGTCACATCTGCAGCAGCACACCGAAAATGCAAGAGTGAGCGCTTTTATCTATGCAGTCATGATGGCTTTCAAGTTGTTGTATGTAGCATTTATGTGTGAAACTTATATCATAGGCATATTTTGCAGCATTTGTATGTGAAACTTTTATCATAGTATATGTTTTAGCATTTGTATGTGAAACTTATATCATCAGCATATGTTGTCTTCTAGAAGATCGACTGTAGCATTTGTATGTGGAACTTATATCATAGGCATGAGTTGTAGCATTTGTATGTGAAACTTATGTCATAGATATATTTTGTAGCATTTGTATGTGAAGCTTGTATCATAGGCATATGCCGGTCTCTCTGGTCTAGAGTTACACGACTTTCTTCGTAATCCCGTACTCTTGTGAGTAACGTGACGTCCGCGAGAATTGGTAGCGGTTCTATCCGCGTCAGTAACTTACGGGGTATGTGAGCAGGTCATTCAGAAAACAATGGCAAACTACTGAACGTAATCTTGCCAAGAAATCAACAGTCAGTTGAAAGATGCTGATGTTGACAGCGATTTCCTGTAAAGGATATGCGAAAAAAATATATTTTAGCATTTGTATGTGAAAAGTTTATCACAGGCATATGTTTTAGCATTTGTATGTGAAACTTATATTATAGGCATGTACTGTAGCATTTGTATATGAAATTTATATCATCAGCAAATGTTGCCTTCTAGAAGATCGACTGCTGCATTTGTATGTGAAACCTATATCATAGGCGTATGTTGTTGTGTTTGTATGTGAAATTTATATCACAGGCATATGTTGTCTTCTAGAAGATCGACTGTGCCATTTGTATGTGGACCTTATATCAAAGGTATATGTTGTAGCATTTTTATGTGAAATTTATATCATAGGCATATGTTGTAGCATTTGTATGTGAAACTTATATCATCGGCATATGTTGTTTTAGAAGATCGACTCTAGCGTTTGCATGTGAAACCTATATCATAGGCATATATTGTCTTTTAGAAGATCGACTGCAGCATTTGTATGTGAAACCTATATCACAGGCGTATGTTGTATTATTTGTATGTGAAACCTATATCATAGGCATATGTTGTCTTCTAGAAGATCGACTGCAGTACTTACACCTGTTTATGTTAATAAGCTGGCATACCCAAGACCAGAATTCTTTTGAACTTTTGGAAATCAGGTTACCCGTGGATGTTGTGTATTTTTAGCCAGTAATACCCTATTCTTGTCACGTTCCCTGACGAGTAATAATTAAGGTGACCTTACCGTGCGTTTATCAAAAGGTCAAGTCTTTGGATTGTCGAAATTCCGCAGGCCCAGGAGAATACTGCTTAAATATTGTCAAATTTAGCTCTCAGTTCAAGAAAACAATTCTGTCAACTACATGTGCAGGCTGCCCGACACTTCTGACATAACCTTCGAATATTGAGACATTGGTGAAAGAAGTTCTAGGTCGACACTGACGCTGATGTTCCTTCCTGGCTGGATGCTGAAATTGGCCAGAAGTAAGCAAGTTAAACCGAGTCGCTGATGTTCCTTGCTGGCTGGATGCTGAAATTGGCCAGAAGTAAGCAAGTTAAACCGAGTCGCTGATGTTCCTTGCTGGCTGGATGCTGAAATTGGCCAGAAGTAAGCAAGTTAAACCGAGTCGCTGATGTTCCTTGCTGGCTGGATGCTGAAATTGGCCAGAAGTAAGCAAGTTAAACCGAGTCGCTAATGTTCCTTGCTGGCTGGATGCTGAAATTGGCCAGAAGTAAGCAAGTTAAACCGAGTCGCTGATGTTCCTTGCTGGCTAGATGCTGAAATTGGCCAGAAGTAAGCAAGTTAAACCGAGTCGCTGATGTTCCTTGCTGGCTAGATGCTGAAATTGGCCAGAAGTAAGCAAGTTAAACCGAGTCGCTGATGTTCCTTGCTGGCTAGATGCTGAAATTGGCCAGAAGTAAGCAAGTTAAACCGAGTCGCTGATGTTCCTTGCTGGCTAGATGCTGAAATTGGCCAGAAGTAAGCAAGTTAAACCGAGTCGCTGATGTTCCTTGCTGGCTAGATGCTGAAATTGGCCAGAAGTAAGCAAGTTAAACCGAGTCGCTGATGTTCCTTGCTGGCTAGATGCTGAAATTGGCCAGAAGTAAGCAAGTTAAACCGAGTCGCTGATGTTCCTTGCTGGCTAGATGCTGAAATTGGCCAGACGTAAGCAAGTTAAACTTAGTCGGTGATGTTCCTTGCTGGCTAGATGCGGAAATTGGCCAGAAGTCAGCAAGTTAAACCGAGTCCGTCTCCCCGGAGAAGGGGTTAACGACTTTCTAAGTAATCCCGTATATCCACGTGAGGAACACAGCTGCGTGAAATTCGGCAGCGGATCGCGTCGAATTGGTTACTAATGAGGTATTCGAGCCGGTCGCTCATAAAGCAATGGCAAACTACTGAGCGTAATCTTGCCAAGAACATCAACAACAGCTGAAAAATGCTGGTGTTGACTGCAACTTCCTGTAAGGGATATGAACCTTTAAAAAAAACGCAAGTTAAACCGAGTCGCTGATGTTCCTTGCTGGCTACATGAGGAGTCCAGTCAGATGCAGACCTGTTTAAGTGAGTGACTGATGTTTCTTTTTGACAGCGAGAGAAAGTTCCCTGGGCATAGACGGGATTTCCAGATATAGAAGCCTATTTGCCAGAAGGAGTAAACAGGAGCATCACCCGCTAATTCAGGAACGACTTTAGTTACGTGATATAGATAGAATATTGTAATGCTGAATGGCGATGTAATGAAATGTGTAGTCATCTGGGGGCTGCAGGACATGTAGTAATGTTTATCTCACAGAGATACATGTTGGTAGAGATTATCGTATAAAAGGTTGTATTGTCAGATATTGGCAAACTCAGTAACATAAGAAATGAGTTGAGTTTAGCCAAGAACCGTCATCACAGAACTCGGGATATTCCCATACGGTTTGGTCCTCATCTTCAACAGTCAGTGAAGAGTCCAATACTAGTGGTACCAGCAGCAGTCTGAATATGTTTCCGTCTGGCCTTTGCTTGGAGTACTGATTGTCGGCCAGATCCTCCAGTTACATAAGAGATGATTGTTACAGGAAATGGTCGAAGTGGGTCATGTGCTGAAACGGTGACGAGATAGAAATAGAATCTGCCATGAGGAGGAGCTGTGGTAGCGTAGCGGCTGGAAGCCCGTCTACCATACCGGTGGTCCTAGGCTCGATCAGTGTCGGAGCGGTTTGAAGTTGTAAAATTGCCCGGGGCTCCCAGGTCGACCCAGCCTAAAATTATTGCCAGAAATATCTTTGGACGTACAGACTGCCGGTGTGAAAGCGACTTCATCAGCCACTGAGTGGCGTTTGGTCTGCCCAATGATGGGTCTGCCTCTATATGTCCAGTGCACCTTAGGCGTGTAAAGGGGACCTTTATTTGTGTATTACGATATCCGAGTGATGTGTGTTATGTAGGATGTGTGTTATGCTGGAAGTATGTGTTATGATGGAAGTATGTGTTATGATGGAAGTAAGTGTTATGATGGAAGTAAGTGTTATGCCGGAAGTAAGTGTTATGCCGGAAGTAAGTGTTATGATGGAAGTATGTGTTATGCTGGAAGTAAGTGTTATGCTGGAAGTATGTGTTATGATGGAAGTATGTGTTATGCTGGAAGTAAGTGTTATGCTGGAAGTATGTGTTATGATGGAAGTATGTGTTATAAGACATGTGTACCATGTAAGGATCAATTGCTGAGGGACATAAGTAATGTGCCACACCTGACCAACAATAATGGCTTGACGTGGTCAGTGTTTGTACGTGAGAAATAATTATCTCAGGACATGAGTGTTATGCGTCATGTCATAAGAAATTATTCTAAGATGCGAAGATTTATTGGTTGATATTTAAAAAAATACTTTATAGCAGGAGTTTTATGACACGAGGTAATTGTTGGTCTCATGGCGAGAGCACGATACGCGTGTACGATAGCATGTGAATTGGTGAGCCTTTGTTTTGAAACTGTGTCATTATCTTCTAGTTGTAACGGTTGTTAGTTCATTAGACGCGGTTATTACGTCTGAACTCATGTTTAGCAGTTGCCATACGACTGGAGTTATACAGTTGATGAAACTTGTTCTCTAAAACATAGGCCTGGAAGACCTGTTGCTGCTGATACATACACTGCTGTGTTGTGTATCATGTATCGTATGAAGTACGACATTGGTGCTGTCTATTTGGTGTGAAACAGTTCATGGTTGGTGTCCAACAGTCAGCATTTACTAGAGGAATCGTATAAGTTTTCATGGGTCTAAGACAGGGTACAGTCTAGTATTGATCGTGATAAGAATGCATATTGAATGTGAATACGGCTTGCGATGCTATTGGATACGATTTCACACTATAAATGTGTACAGAATGATATACAGATGCCTATGGAATGCGAGAGTAGTCCAGTTCATGTGACAGGAAACTGAGGTTCATCAAAATATCACACTGCAGAAGGTGAGCTTAGATATTGTTGAACTTCACTAGAAAGTTTCGCAAGTAATCCGTAAATGGATGGGTGGGTATAGTCTAGGGCCAGAGTTTTCCTGTCCTTACATCAAGCTCGCACGCATGTACTGCAACTACCATGGACAATTAAAGAAGGCCCCGCAGAATACCTACACACATGTTTCCACCATGAAAATGTCCGAAAAAGCGAACACGAAAAAGCGAACACGAAAAAGGGTTGGGTGAAGCGCCGTCGAATTATCTAGAACAGCGGATATCAATTTCCAGGAAGCACATCAGGGTAGAGAACTGATAGTGAAATATAAAGACGAGATAATTCATCGTCGTCCGATGAATCGAATCTACATGGGGAAGAAGGGTTATGTCTCATAGAGTTATTAGGACGGCGACGAAGAGAAAAAACAACATTCGAGTGAGATGAAGGAGAGAAACAGATTGGGAAGAGATAGCGATCCTTCTTCCACCGACAGTGACTTACTTATTCTAGAGAGGAACAGAGATTACAAGATTGTGAGGTTTATTTCTAGGGGTTACATCTGTTAGAATGTAACACCCACTTAAGAGGAATTTAATTGTCTGAGGAATATTATCAGGGTAAGCCCAAAGGGGATGGGTTCCTATCCTCTATCAAGATCACCTTCTGGAAGCTAAATTTTATTGGCTCGTGCCCCCACGTGAAGATACTAAGGATGTTTTGTATCTACACGAATTAATGAAGAAAAAAATATAGATAGATATAAGTTTAAGCTTCTTGGAAAGGTGTGGAGACCACGGACTGTTGCCACTACCCCAAAATTGGATGCCCTTTTCTATCACTGGGGAAAAGGTGCTAGTGTGCAGGTGTCCGCCCTCATATGGTCTAAATTAATATGGTCACATATGATTTATAATACACAAGTATTTGATAGACCAGACCAACACTATCATGACAAACCATTCACAGTATAAACAGGACATACAGTGACATCACATAATATTTGTGTTTACAAACAATATGTAAGAATCAATCAACAAATGGTCTGGTAACATAAAGTGTAATAAATCAAAAAAATATGACAACCAAATATATTCTTCACATTGATTACATCTCTGGAGAAAACATTGTCAGGTTCACATGGAATATCAGCTGAGGTAAATGCATAATTGTGGAACACAAATAGTGAAATCATCCAACATCATTAAAATATCATAATGTATAACAAAGTACTACCAAAAGTAATAAAAAGGATATTTATATATTTGATGCAGTTGATATCTGCCGGTAGGTACTTCGGTGGGTTTAAGATTCACATGGATGCAGGTCTCTTCCGGGGAACCAGTTTTCTCTCAAGGGGTCATCATCAAAGTGAGTGAGGAATGGTAAGGTCTTCAATTTGGATCTAACATCAGGAATTCTCACTGGGTTCATGGGTTACATGGGTGAGATCTTGGTAGGATGGGGGTGGTGGATGATGCAAGGAAATGGGCTGTATTAATATTTGGGCTGGCAAAAGATGGACATGACATACAAGTTTACCGCCCTCAGCAACCAAGACCGCATCTTCACAACCGTAGGCTTTCGGTTAAGCGCCCCATCTGATGGTCCAAACAAAATACAACTTCATAAGCATTTGCCTACAATTTACATATCAGTAAATCATAAAACCTGTCATGAAACAATAAAACAGAATAACAAAATAAAGACCAAAAAAAAAAAAGAATAAGACAATAAGAGAGGGAAGCATGTGTCTACTCAATAGTGAGAGCTCCCTCTTATCTGTATAGATGGCCTTCAATCCATCATATGCTGTATGGTCCTGATGGGATCACCTATTGGTGCACCCAGGACAATGAAATAAAATAGTGACACTTTAAGACCAGGGAGTCTGATTGTGATCAGGTTCTCTGGTTATATTAAATTAAGTTGATTCAAAGTTATCAGGATGTAACAGACATGTTTGTAAATAGGTTGTGGTAGAGGCATGATGGGATTAAGGTAAAGGTATATTGTGATGAAAGTGGGTGGAACTAGATGCCTACTATGGTAGATGCATGGGAAAGGTGCATGTAGTGACACTTCCTATTAAGCCAGAGATAGGTTGAGACTGTTGCTAGATAAGACAGGGTGTGTTGAGATGGATGTAAGTTGAGTTAATGGTCAACCTTATAAAATCATCATCATCACTGTCATCATCCGGTGCCTGTAATTAAGCTCATACTATTTTCTCTGGGTTCAGCTTAGATCTCCAATGCCTATCACCATCATCATCATCACCATCACCATCATCATCATCATCATCATCATCATCATCATCATCATCATCATCATCATCATCATCATCATCATCATGTATTGATATAACTGCCTTTATACGCGTTATGTATTTAGCATAAGCACTGATTTAAACAAATAGGTCTGGTCTTTCTCCGCGGTCTCTTCTAAGCAAAGGCCCGGAGGACGACATTGTTAAACCACCCAAGATTGCAGGTTATCTCATGCACCTAGACAGAAATGGGCTGTTTTCCAATCCTATTTCAGAACATAAATGGCATGCCCTTGACCGTAAGAACCACCTAATCATCATATGACTACGTAAGGTTGTCGGTGTGTGCAACGTCCGGCTAACATTTGGGTATATGGTGCAACTCTTATTAATGAGCATTTATTCTCAGAACAACCATGACAATTTCACAAAACATATTCAGGGGAAAAATGTGAATAAAAGAATAACCAGATATATACATCCCTACAGGTGTGAGTCAGTGTAAATGGTTTTAAAGAGATAGACTCTTAATCTACATTTCCTCTGTGAAAGCATCAATGTTCAGCAAGTACATTTGAAAAGCACATTATTCATATATTGAGAAAAGTAAATATATACATTGTAAAAGAATAGAAGGGAATCTTCTTCCTTGGCATATTGTCACAAAATATACAGAAATCTTCTTTTAGTCGCATATGTAACCGACTATAAAGAGATATAGTGATATACTTTAGTAGCACGTGTTAACAAAACAGAAATATTCTTTTGCCACACATGGCAACAGAATGAAACACCAATACTCTTTAGCCACATATGTGAAAGAGTATAAAGAAATATTACTTTAGCCGCATATCGTGAAAGAATTAAGAAATATTCTTTACCAGTAGATTGCCACAAAATGTACGGAAATATTCTTTAGTAGTCAATGACAACAGAGTGTCTAGCTGAAGTTTCTACTAACAAGTGCCGTAAACAGAAACATGGCGCTTGTTTTCAATCCCACAAGACCACAAAGTTAGACTATGATCATTTGTAAACATTTTAAACAGTACATCAGCATTATAATAAATGTAACCATTGTATTACCTTGCTTCAAGAATAGATTGGTCACACAATGAAGATTTGCCTGCCGAGGACCCAGAACACCTGCTAGGCTTGAACACAACATGTGAACTTACAATCTAAAGTGAGAGTCATATTTCCTGTTCCCCCACAATTGTGCCTAGCGGCTTCCGCTTGCTATTTCCGGCAATAGGCATGTTTTGATCGTCTCTGCGCAACGCAAAAGTATGGCGTGCCGTTTTTATCAGAACTATGAAGTCGAAGGCTGTGAGTTGGCTGGGAATATCTCACAAGGCTCCCATCCAAAGACAGTTCTTAGCGAGAACTGGTAGAACAGACACTCACGGGTTTCCGACTCCTCTTCTGATGCTCCCTTTCTCCCAGGTTTGGTACTGTCTCCTCCTCCAATGATTCATCCAGAACAGGATGTCGACTCAAGAAGTCTGCTCCCACATTAAGTTTCCCAGGTACATACTCAATTTGGAACGAATATGGCTGTAAGAGCAATGACCATCTCATGAGCCTTGCATTCAAATTCCTTGAGGCTGCCAAGAACATTAAGGGTTGATGATCACATTGTACTACAAAATGTTTTCCGTACAAATACGCCTGAAATTTCTCCACTGCCCATACCAGAGCGAGGCACTCCCTTTCGATAACCGCATAGTTCTTCTGAGCTGCATTCAGCTTCCTACTTGCATAGGCCACTGGAAAGAGTTCTGATTGGTCATCTTTCTTCTGAAGCAGGGTCGCACCAACTCCGATGTTGCTCGCATCTGTTCGAAGCGTGAAGGTACGGTTGAGATCTGGCAACTGAAGAACTGGTTTATCAGTCAATGTTTTCTTGAGAGCTGTATAAGCCGCTTCACATTCAGCTGACCATTTGACTATCTCTGGGTTTCCTTTCCTAGTAAGATCAGTTAAAGGAGCCGTCAGAGAGTTAAAGTCCTTGATGTATCTTTGGTAGAATCCACACAAGGATACGAATGATCTAACATCCTTCTTGGTTCTTGGGCGTGGTGCCTTCTGGAGTTTCTCAACATTGCCTTCATGTGGAGTCATGAATCCTTGAGAAATCTTATGACCAAGAAAATCCAACTGTTTGAATCCTATCTGACACTTCTTTGGCCTTGCTGTCAATCCAGTTTCTTTTAATCGTTTGAATAGAAGATGCAGAGCTTCTACGTGTTGATCAAACGTCTCAGTTGCTATTAAAATGTCATCCATGAAATTGCTAATTGCAGGATGATGTAATGGTTCAAGTAACTTCCTCATCATTCGTGTAAAAACACTGGGCTGCGTTACTTAATCCAAAAGGAAGAACATTAAACTCATAGTGCCCATCAGGGACGCTGAAAGCTAACCATGGTCTAACTTCCTGTTTCACTGGAATCTGATAATAGCCCTTACTGAGATCTACTTTAGTGAAGTATTGGGCTGAGCTGAGACGGGTGAAGAGGTGGTTCTGATCCGGTAGTGGTTCAGCTTGAAACTCAGTCATAGCATTGAGCTGTCGATAGTCGATGCACAATCTATGTTCTCCACTTGGTTTTCTCAGTAACACCACACTTGCACTGTAAGGGGACTCAGATGGTGAAATGATTCCAGCCGAGAGCATTTGCTGTATTTCTTCCTTCAAAATGGGTTGTTTGGCATAAGGAACGGGATATGTTTTGGCACGCACAGGAGTAGGGTCTATTAGCTTCATGTCAAACTCTACTAGATTTGTAAGCCCTGGCTTGTCCGTAAGTACATCTGCATGTGTAGCCAAAAGATCCTGGATCTGCTTCTGCTGATCTGGTTTTAATGTAGGACTAATATCCACATCTTGAAAAGTTTCTTTAGCTTGCAGAGGGTATTCTACTCCCATAGTGTTCCCATGTTCCACTTCTGTAGCCACTGCCAATGCCATCAGATGCGCTGTGTCGGTGGTAGAGGGCCTTTCATTATATTTCCTTAAGAGGTTTATATGATAAACTTTCAACTTCCCTCTGATGGAAATTTTGTAATTAGTACGAGAAATCTTCTCCGTCACTACATATGGTCCTTTCCATCCGATTTGCAGCTTGTTCTGACTTGTAGGAAGTAGTAATAGCACTTTCTCTCCCACCTCCAATTCTCTATCCTTTGCCTTTCTGTTGAAGTAGCGTGCCATTTTACGCTTAGCTTGTTGTAGGTTGACAGACGCTAATCGCCATCCATGTTGTAGGCGGTTTTTCAACTCAGCAACATAAGAAGAGGCAGTCACCACTGTCTCGTCTACTTGATCCTCAGTCCATGTTCTAAGTAAAGCTTCGAGGGGTCCCTTAATTGGACGTCCAAACAACAAAGTTGCTGGAGCCATCCCAGTTGAGTGATGAGGTACTTCCCTATATGCAAATAAAGCTGCAGGTATGTACAAATCCCAATCCTCTGGTTTCTCCTGGGCAAGTTTCCTCAGGATAGTAAGAAGGGTGCCGTTCCAGCGTTCCACAGTTCCATTCCCGGCCGCGTGATATGGACTTATGCAGATCTGTCTGGATTGAAAAAGCCTAAAAACTTCTTCCATCAGCTTACTTTTGAACTGTGATCCATTATCAGTTAGGATCCTAATAGGAAATCCTAATCTGGTAAATATTCCAAGCAAGGCTTCCGCTACATGCTTCGAATCGCTTGAAGAAATTGGCACAGCTTCCGCCCACATGGAGCATGTGTCAACAAGTGTAAGAATAAATCGGTTCTTTCTCTTCGTCAGGTTGAGAGGTCCGACTATATCAATCGCCACTTTTTCGAATGGGGTACCGGATACAGGCATTTCTCCGAGTGTAACTGGGGCTGTCCAGTGTTTAGGAGCAACCTTCTGGCATTGCGGACAGGATTTTACAAAACGTTCTATGTCGGTTTGCATTCCAGGCCAGTAATAATGAGCTGAGATACGTTGTATGGACGCGTTAATTCCCATGTGCCCAGAAAAAGGTTGACTGTGTCCCATATCCAAAATTTGAGCTCTGTAAGCAGAAGGAACAACTAACTGGGCATGTTCCTGTCCTCCTGTTCCTGCCCTACGGTGAAGCAATCCATTCTTCATATACATCTCACCTTTGAGTGGGGGTGAGTGAGCTCTAGGCAGTTTGTTGAAACAAGGCGCCAAAGTGCTATCCGCTGCCTGGGCCTTCTTCAAATCCTCTGGGTGAGGATTATTTGGTATCGACTCTTCTGGAGCTGTTCTAGCTTGAAGTCTCGTTGTCATGGCTGAGACAATTCTAGGCTTTACTGGATCTCCTAAAAATAGATATCGACAACCAAGAATGACGGGGTATATGGGTTCTGAAAAGACTGCCGCCTTGATTTCCCCCTTCACATATCGTGAGTTGATGCTCACTTTTGCTACTGGAAATGACATTGGAGCTATGTTTTTCAAGGGTCCCTGTAGTTCGACTGTTTCCTCTGTTACCTGATCAGGGCTAACCAAAGAGGAAGATACAATCGCGTCAAATTGCAGTCCCGTATCGTAGAGACACATGACTGAAACTCCGTTGAGTTCAACGGATTCAACAACCGGAATTCTGGAATAAGTGTCTTCGTGGTTTTCCAAAGAAGTTCCACCAGTGCTCACCTTCTTATGTTCCGGTTCTGTCAAACAAGCTGCAGTTTTAGGAGTAGTTTCCCGCTTACACGCTTTCGTATGGTGTCCGGTAGTCCTACATTTTAGGCAATATGCTTTTCCCTCCTTCTGAGCCTGTTGAACTAAAGGTTGGACGGTGTTTTTCGCCTTGTTGTTTTTCTGGTTGGAGTGATTCTCAGTTTTCTCCTTCTGCTTTTGAGATTTTTCAGGATGAGAAGAACTGGTCGTCCGACGAGTTGCTCCTACCTCCTTCTGAGATTTCTCAAATCTCTCAGCTAGGATGATAATTTCTTCTAGTCTTTCTGCCCCATTTTGTGTTAGAAAAGCCTTCATTTCTGTTGACATTTTCTCTTTAAGTTGGTCAATAATAATCATCTCCCTCAGGCCTATGTAGCTCTCATCAAACTTTCCTAATGAACACCACTTATTTACATAAGTTTTCATTCTCTCCACTAATTGCGCAAAGCTCTCCCCAGGTTCTTTCTTCGTAGCCTTGAACTTATTCTTATAGGTGTCACCGTCAACTTCAAAACGGGCTAGCAATGCTGTTTTGAGGGCATTATAGTTGCGCTGTTCCTCCTGCGTCAATCTGGAGAACACTTCGTACGCGTTGCGCCTCAAACCTTGGGATAATTTCACTGCCCATCTAGTCTCCTCCAACCCACAGGTGTAACACATCTGTTCAAATCTATCAAGATATGCTTCCAACTGATCTGTGTGTTCATTGAAGGGTTCAAGCGGGAATGACATTGCTCCAGTCTGTTGGTGAGTCACATCCAAATGAACATCTGTCGCTGGACTAGTTTGAGATGTAGACAGGGCAGTACTAACTCCCGTCTCCATTCGCAGAATTTCCTGCTCATGTTCCATCCTTTTTAATTCCAGGACATGTTGATATTCCCTTTCTCTACTCTCCCTCTCAGCCTGAAGTTTTCTCTCTTCTAAAAGAAGAGCATGTTGACGATCTTTGTCCCTATTCTCTATTTCAGCCTGTAATCTCTCATGTTTCTCTATCTCATCTGAAACATATTTTGCCAACTCATTACCTGCCAGACTGCACAATTTGCCTGTCTCCATATGCTGGTTACGCAACTTGGCTAATTCAGCCATTCTTACCTACTCTTCTATATCTGGAAAAATCTGGGTGTTCTGGGGCCTCGGTCAAGCTCAACCTCAGTGATCCCTTTTAGAAGATATAAAAATAGCATGCAAAAATGGGTTAGCAACACAATGTCACTAATTAATTTAACCAGTGCGCACCATATGTTCAGGTAATAATGGGAACTTATTCACTAAGAAGTTACACTCCTAAACTCTTTAGCCCTACCGGACCTAATAAGAGTAAATACCACACTCCCCCTTCCTATATCAAGGTCCACCACCTGTAATGAGATTTCCCTGTGTTAGAATCTTCCTGACTGAAGTCTTACTTGTGTTTGGGCTGCTAGGGGTTTAAATGTCCCTCTATAAGGATCCACACTAGTGAGGAGATTATAATTAATTCATTCCAGGACGAGCAAGTCCCACTTGTGAGGTTTATTTCTAGGGGTTACATCTGTTAGAATGTAACACCCACTTAAGAGGAATTTAATTGTCTGAGGAATATTATCAGGGTAAGCCCAAAGGGGATGGGTTCCTATCCTCTATCAAGATCACCTTCTGGAAGCTAAATTTTATTGGCTCGTGCCCCCACGTGAAGATACTAAGGATGTTTTGTATCTACACGAATTAATGAAGAAAAAAATATATAGATATAAGTTTAAGCTTCTTGGAAAGGTGTGGAGACCACGGACTGTTGCCACTACCCCAAAATTGGATGCCCTTTTCTATCACTGGGGAAAAGGTGCTAGTGTGCAGGTGTCCGCCCTCATATGGTCTAAATTAATATGGTCACATATGATTTATAATACACAAGTATTTGATAGACCAGACCAACACTATCATGACAAACCATTCACAGTATAAACAGGACATACAGTGACATCACATAATATTTGTGTTTACAAACAATATGTAAGAATCAATCAACAAATGGTCTGGTAACATAAAGTGTAATAAATCAAAAAAATATGACAACCAAATATATTCTTCACATTGATTACATCTCTGGAGAAAACATTGTCAGGTTCACATGGAATATCAGCTGAGGTAAATGCATAATTGTGGAACACAAATAGTGAAATCATCCAACATCATTAAAATATCATAATGTATAACAAAGTACTACCAAAAGTAATAAAAAGGATATTTATATATTTGATGCAGTTGATATCTGCCGGTAGGTACTTCGGTGGGTTTAAGATTCACATGGATGCAGGTCTCTTCCGGGGAACCAGTTTTCTCTCAAGGGGTCATCATCAAAGTGAGTGAGGAATGGTAAGGTCTTCAATTTGGATCTAACATCAGGAATTCTCACTGGGTTCATGGGTTACATGGGTGAGATCTTGGTAGGATGGGGGTGGTGGATGATGCAAGGAAATGGGCTGTATTAATATTTGGGCTGGCAAAAGATGGACATGACATACAAGTTTACCGCCCTCAGCAACCAAGACCGCATCTTCACAACCGTAGGCTTTCGGTTAAGCGCCCCATCTGATGGTCCAAACAAAATACAACTTCATAAGCATTTGCCTACAATTTACATATCAGTAAATCATAAAACCTGTCATGAAACAATAAAACAGAATAACAAAATAAAGACCAAAAAAAAAAAGAATAAGACAATAAGAGAGGGAAGCATGTGTCTACTCAATAGTGAGAGCTCCCTCTTATCTGTATAGATGGCCTTCAATCCATCATATGCTGTATGGTCCTGATGGGATCACCTATTGGTGCACCCAGGACAATGAAATAAAATAGTGACACTTTAAGACCAGGGAGTCTGATTGTGATCAGGTTCTCTGGTTATATTAAATTAAGTTGATTCAAAGTTATCAGGATGTAACAGACATGTTTGTAAATAGGTTGTGGTAGAGGCATGATGGGATTAAGGTAAAGGTATATTGTGATGAAAGTGGGTGGAACTAGATGCCTACTATGGTAGATGCATGGGAAAGGTGCATGTAGTGACACTTCCTATTAAGCCAGAGATAGGTTGAGACTGTTGCTAGATAAGACAGGGTGTGTTGAGATGGATGTAAGTTGAGTTAATGGTCAACCTTATAAAATCATCATCATCACTGTCATCATCCGGTGCCTGTAATTAAGCTCATACTATTTTCTCTGGGTTCAGCTTAGATCTCCAATGCCTATCACCATCATCATCATCATCATCATCATCATCATCATCATCATCATCATCATCATCATCATCATCATCATCATCATCATCATCATCATCATCATCATCATCATGTATTGATATAACTGCCTTTATACGCGTTATGTATTTAGCATAAGCACTGATTTAAACAAATAGGTCTGTTCTTTCTCCGCGGTCTCTTCTAAGCAAAGGCCCGGAGGACGACATTGTTAAACCACCCAAGATTGCAGGTTATCTCAGGCACCTAGACAGAAATGGGCTGTTTTCCAATCCTATTTCAGAACATAAATGGCATGCCCTTGACCGTAAGAACCACCTAATCATTATATGACTACGTAAGGTTGTCGGTGTGTGCAACGTCCGGCTAACATTTGGGTATATGGTGCAACTCTTATTAATGAGCATTTATTCTCAGAACAACCATGACAATTTCACAAAACATATTCAGGGGGAAAATGTGAATAAAAGAATAACCGGATATATACATCCCTACAGGTGTGAGTCAGTGTAAATGGTTTTAAAGAGATAGACTCTTAATCTACATTTCCTCTGTGAAAGCATCACTGTTCAGCAAGTACATTTGAAAAGCACACTTGCCAAAGACTCGAACGCAACCCCTCCACCGGGGAGAGCAGTCCACCTCGAGGTGACCAAGAGGTGATACGGTGCCCGAGGGAAGGGCAGGGGAGATGATGAAATGGGAGATGGTTAACCATACTCTCATGAGACACGCAGGCGTTGTTCAGAGAGTTAGCACTCTGATCACGACAGCATCACGCCTCGTGGTAGCCACGGAGAAGTTGAGTGCCCACTCAACATACCACGGCTGCGATCAACGTGCCATGTGAGGTAACACGCACCACGGTCAAGGTCGATCCGCGTGGTGTGTGACCACGGGATGAGAGAACGGCAGACCGGGGACGGGACTTGGAGTGTGCACATCGTAGAATAGCGATAGGGGTTTTTGTGTAACCAAATAGATAGAAAATTAGCATAGGCGTTAGCATCTAGTGATAGGTAACTCTGTGGCTTTGTGTGTGGGTGTAATAGCGACTGTAATATACTTGTAGCGAGCCAACGGCAATAAAATGTACCATTTATTTTCCTCGCACACGACTTGCAAGTTTCTTGTATGGTGTGGGAGAAGAATCCGATGATGCCTGTCAGATGAGTTGTTGACAGGCAAGGATTATTGTGGTGTCAGAAGTGAAGCTTGAACGAAAGTTCAAGCTAATCCACTCATCCACGGCTCTAGACTAGGGTTTAATTTGTGTCAGTGACGGTAATTTGTGCAGACAAGGACAAGGTGCGAGCTAGAATTATGCCTATCGTGACGAAATATATTGTGTAATTGTGTTTATGAAATGTTTATTTAGTGAAATCATGTATTCTTCAAAGCTGTAAGTAGTAATATTCTTATTTTTCTTGTTTTATTTATATATTTACCGATTTAATGATGAATAAGTACCAAAGATGATTTATGGCGGAGCGATACACAGCCAGCCGACATTATCGATTTTTGCAAGCTAAAAATAGCGCTGCGCCTCTGACGTAGGATAATTGACAAACAGTTGTCCTGGGTCATTAGCATTCAGCAATCGAGTGTTTACAAAATCGTCAAGCTGCTGCCCGCCTGAATCTGTACTTCATATTATTTATTATTTGTTTATTTCAGTTAATAATTGAATATATTTATTTACTTAAACATTATTATGGTATTTTTACTTATTTAAAAGCATTTATTGATATTTTTGATCGCACTTTTTCTTTGTTTACCGTCACGATGGAACTAATTTTGGCCATGCAAATTAGACTTGAGCTGCACAGCACTTACATAGATTAACTAGGTTAGTGACGAAAGGCAAATACAGATAGAACGAAGACAGGACATTGACATTAAATATTAATTAACACAAATTCTAGTTGTTCGTGGGCAAGTCATTGTCATTGTCCTTAGTTGTCGGGAAAATCATATCGTACAGTAGGTAGATTACTGCTGCTCTGCATATCAGAGTGAACAACACCTGAGTGTGGATGCCGAGGTGCCAAATAAAGTGTCCTGATTACGAAGCGAAACGTGTGTCTATCCCAAAGTACCAAACAAGGTGACCTGTGTTACCGGAGTTCTGTTCCCTGATTCTCGGGAACATTAAGTTGAGTATACCCAATATTTTTGGCATGCAATGTGATTAATAGTGCATCTCTTTTTCAGCTTGTGATACACTAGCATATTTATGTGATCTAGTTTCAGGGAAAAAAATTTGTTTCAACAAATAAACTGAGAGTACATTTGGTAGTGCTCAACGAGTGACAAACATAACATATCAAAGATATAAAAGTGATTAGAGATTTCAGTATAGGTCAACGCTAGCTAATTACCTAAGAACATGGCAACATTAGAGGACTTTATAAAAACTGGTAAGCAATTACAATATACAGTTAAAGAGCTAGAAGAATATGCTGATAAGAGATTTAAAGAAATAAAGGATGCTGAAAGAGACGAACGTGCACGAGATAGACAACATCAAAAGGAGATTACAGAACTAGCTGAGATAACAAAACAAAAACAGCTAGAAGATGACAAACAAATTAAGCTAAAACAATTAGATCAGGAGAAAGAATTAAAACAAAGGGAATTAGATCTAAAGCAAAAAGAAATAGATGTTAAGGAAAAACAAATTCAAGTAGAATCAGAGACACAATTAAAGATGAAAGAAATGGATGTAGACTCACACGCAGAAATCTCTGCCACTAAACTAAAGAGTCAACAAGAGGAAAATAAGTTCAATAAATACAAAAATATTATCAAACCATATTGTAAAGAAGATTCCATATCAGCCTGGACAGAGAATGTAGAGTATCAATTTAAATATCACCAAGTGCCAATAGAGATGTGGGCTATGATTTATATGAAGAACCTGAGTGGTGAGCCCCTTAAAGTGATAGAATCTATACCAACGGATCTTAGATCTAATTATCAATACATCCATGATAGGATAATGCAACACTTTTACTTGATGCCCCTGGGTATCAGGTTCAGTTCTCAAATTTAAAACCTAAACCTAGTGAGACTTTCATTGATTACGTCTCAAATGTTCAGAGTGTACTAGATAGATGGCTAAAAGCAGCTAACATAGGAAAAGACTTTGATAGATTAAAAAATTTAATAGCTATGGATAAAGTTATATCCACCATACCATCTCCTTTTGCCAAATTTTTGCAACAGTCAGACATTGAGAAAGGCTTAGCATATTTTTCTTCTAATAGAGATATTTTTAAGACTTCAAATGACTCTGAAATAGTTTCCTTTGTGAAAGACCAACCAAAAAACTATCAGAGTAACAGAAAACCCTTTCAGAAACACGACAACAAAGATAGGAAAATGTCAAAATGTATTTACTGTCAACTTTTGCATGACAATTATTCTATGTGTGACAAATCGCCAATTATCCGGCGCATCTTGAAAATGTTTATTAAGAAGCAACAAAGTAAAAGATCTGCATACAGGCGTGCAATCAAATGTTTTTTTTGTTCCAGCTATGGCCATTATTCAAATAAGTGCCTTGGCCGCCAACGTATGAAAGCCAACAATGCTATTTTGATTGATACATCTTCTGATAGTGGTAGTGAGACTGAGTGTGAGATTGAAAATGATTTACCGTTTAAACAAGCTGAAGATGTGTGTTGTGTAAACGATATGTTAAGCTTTGACAGTTGTGAACGATGTCACCAATTTCATGCAGACGAAAAATTAGAATGTGGAGATACAGTACCGTTCTCAACTGAGAATGTCAATACAGCATTAGCCTCCAGAGGCAAGTTAGTGTTCCACAATGCAATGGTCAACGACAGACCATGTCAATGTTTGCTGGACAGCGGCAGTACCCTTATTGGTCTTAGAAAGGATCTAGCGAGTCCAGGTGATTATACAGGCGACTCTGTCAAATGCCGAACCTTTTCGGGTAACATTGAAATTTACCCTTTGGCCAAAGCCCGTATTAACACTCCTTTCCTTTCGGGTACCTTTACTTGTGCAATACTTGACAACCCTTGTACTGAATTGATTTTGGGTTGCTTACCCCAACTGAAACAATGTACTAGTGATGAAATAGCTGCATGGGAAAAATTAAATGCAGCTAATGCAACAACCAGAGCAGACAATGTAAAACATCAAGACACACTACAAGATGAGAGACTACTGTTGCTTTCTCCAACTGGCACAGATGATACCAACAGACAGAAATTCATAGAACAGCAGAAAGCTGATCCTAGTGGGTCTCCTTATTTAAAATTACTGAAAGAAAGAGCCAAAGTGACCAAAAATGTCTCATGGTTCTTTAAACCTAATAATGGCTTTCTTATTAGATATTTTACAACTGATAACCATGAGAATCAGCAAACGGTGCGACCGGTACAACACCGCCTAACTGTGCAAAAAACTGCACATGAGTCACCGCTTGCTGGTCACCTGGCAAAAGACAAAACCAGGCCTAGATTGCAGACTCATTTTCATTGGCCAGGGTTTTGGAATGATATGAAATTATTTTATCGTTTGGGTAATGTCGGTCAACAATTATTACATAAGGGTAAACATCCCACAGCTAAAGTACTACCTTCTACTCTGGCTTCTAGACCTTTGAGAGGGAGGGTCAAATTTACCAATACACAAACAAGGGTGCTTGAACAATTGGTCGTAAACCAGATCAAAACACACTTCAGTTACTTCCAGACAAATAAAATGGCAAGGACCATTCAAGGTGGTACGTGGGATTTCAAATGTTGACTATGAAATATCGATAAACGGACACTTAAAGATATTCCATGTCAACAGGTTGAAACTTTACTGTTCACGACAAGAGACAGGAGTAGAGACAGACGAACACTGTGCACCCACACCTAATGATAAGACGACAGACGTACATAGCGCAACTACACTAAGTAGCGGGACTGGCAAATCCGACAAGATGCATACATTTAGTGAGCTTACAGAATACGCATGATATATGTTTCCATACTGATGACTGGACAACACACTGACTGAAACTAAGACATGTCTTTAATAGAGTACGACTCTTCGGTCTCACTGTCAAACCGAGCAAAGTTGAATTGGGCCTAAAAGAAATTGATTTTTTGGGTCATGTCATCTCTCAAGGTCAACTCAAGACTGACAACAGAATTATTACGAAAATTATGAATCTGACCATGCCTACTACGAAGAAACAGGTCAGAAGCCTTCTGGGATTAGTAAATTACTATAGTAAATTTATATCAAATTTAAGGGAAATTACAAGTGTATTTTCCAATGTTTTAAAAACATCTGTAAAATGAAATGTCAAAGATGCATTATTAATTTCTGCATTGTCAAAATTAAAAATCCTTTTTTGCAATATTCCAATCCTCCGCTTGCCTAATCCTAGGCTCGTTTATTATTCTAGGACAGCTGCCAGCAGTACTAGGCCAATTTTTTGAGAGCATCTTCCACCCGATTTGCTACGTGAACCGTAAGATCACACCTGCTGAGTCCAGATATTCCAGATCAGAGTTGAAAAACCCTAAGCGTCATCTATGCGGTGAGAAAGCTCCATCGATTTCTGGCGGATGTTCACTGCATTGTCCAGACCGACAACTCCCAGATCACGGTCATGCAGAGTGGTGTCCATCGAAATGACCAGATATACAGGTGGTCACTAATTTTACCATCTGAGGTAGAAATACCCGAAATTCCACATATAAGTGTAGAGTGATAGTTATTACATGAGTACATAATAATGTTCTATGTGAAATATGTTACATATACATCGACATTATGTGCTTAATCATGTACCAAGAACAGTGAACTATCATGTGTCCGTAGACATCAAGTGAAGAACTGTGCTCCGAAAACGTAGATATCACCGTGTGAACTGGGACAGCTCATTACCTACTAAGCTCCATTCCGGTGTATCATTTGTGTTAAGCGCAGAAAACAGTGTCAGAACAGTACAGAATTACAGACACGAAAATACTGATCTACGACACCAGCGAACTCTACAGGTGCACTGCCGATAAGACACGAGTATGACTGTGCAATGTATTTCAGATACCCAGGCCAAGTGTGTAGATATAGTATGCCTATAAATCCAATGTACAAACATGAAGGCAACAACTAACCTGAGGTAGCTGAATACCATGTATATAAACTTATTGTGATATGTAAGATAACATTTTAAGATAGGGATAAATTAGATGTAGAATAGGAAATATAATAGTCTTCATTTATTTTAATAGTTTAGATAGTACAGTAATTAACCCATTTACTTAGCTTAAAATTAAATTAGAATAGTAATTGAGACGTAAGAATAGTTAATTACAAGCTAAATTAGAGTTTTGATAGGAATAGTACCATTTATGTTGTTACATCTCATTTAGCTTCAGTTCAGTTTAGTTCATTCCATGAAACCATACCATCTAGCAAATATTACCATTTACTAGTATCATCAGTTTACATCGTAATAGGATAGAAAGATTACATAATTGAACATACATCATTTACACCATTTAGATTAAGAACATCAGTCATATAATTTATTTGTGCATTTAAAAACATTAGTTAGAATAGTGTTTAGAAAACTACATAATTTGTGTTCACATTATCCATTGCATTAAGGTACATAACTCAGATCACACCAATTACATTTAAATAATTAGATTACATCCCTTAGATTAGATAAACATAAGGATTAATATAAGCATATCATACAAGTAACGTGACAAAATTTAGTAAAGTAGTTAACACATTAAATACATATTTATAGAATTAATATTAGTATGTTAGGATTTAGAGTTTTATTTTAGTATAACATAGTGGTGGATAAGACCAAGGGGACAAACCATCAACCCTTTCTCGTCCATGTAAATATGGTGTAAATACATGACTCGTGCAGCGACTTTCGCACAGTCATTGAGCTCAACTTTCTCAAACTGAGCCAAGCCTGTACAGTGTCACTCCAAGGTTTTTAAATAATCGGGAGAATAAAAGATGTGTGACAGAGTTGGGGGATGAAAGAAGGATTATGGTGAAAGAAGTGTGACAGAAGTGTGAAAGTGAGAGCGAATGTAAAATATACGGGAGAGAATGACATCAGTCGGCGAGTTTTTCTGCTGCCTGGCGCGACTTTTGATGTTTGTCTGCGTTGGGTGTTGGTTTTCGGTGGTGAGAATGTGCTAGTGTGAATGTGGTGTCTGTAGTATAGTTTAGAACTTAGATTAAAGTATTTTAAGTTTCATAACAATGGAACGTAGTCACGAATTAGTGTTATACACCTGTTTGTGGCCACATCTAACCAAATTATGACACTTAAAAACTAACATACATACACATAAGAGTTAGAAAAATAGTTTACAAGTTAGATTAGTAGATTAATTACATGCGAACACGCAAACAACCAGAAGAACAAACATATAAATTACATACACATTTTGTAGATCAAAGGGAGATAACTTCGGGTCAGGGGACATAATAGACGACGAAACACTAACTTAACAGTGAAATAGAACTTTACACGCGGAAGCGTAATAGGTAAAACCTGTCGCACACACCTTTTGTAATGGTTGTTAAATATTATATGGGGGACATGAAGCAATTCATGTGTTGACCCTAAGAAAGTCAACTTTGTATGGGTAGTAAGTTAATTTACTATGTGAGGGCAGGTCTTATAAGACAACGGTCCGGTTCAGACATACCTCTAATGAATATAGTATTGCATGTGAGAAGAGGGCTCACGCCAACCAGACAAGTTTGTGGCGATTGCCAGTAGCCAAGTAAAGTTTTACTACATTGTGACAATGGTCAGTAGAAGTTTATTAGAGTGCCCAAAGCCAAATTATCTAGTCTTTGACAAAAATTAGAGACACTAATTTTTTAGAAACCTCTTGCGTCACAACCAATGAGTGAAAGTTGATGACGCAACACAGGAGGGGAGGGTGTGTGTCAAAGACTCGAACGCAACCCCTCCACCGGGGAGAGCAGTCCACCTCGAGGTGACCAGGAGGTGATACGGTGCCCGAGGGAAGGGCAGGGGAGATGATGAAATGGGAGATGGTTAACCATTCTCTCATGAGACACGCAGGCGTTGTTCAGAGAGTTAGCACTCTGATCACGACAGCATCACGCCTCGTGGTAGCCACGGAGAAGTTGAGTGCCCACTCAACATACCACGGCTGCGATCAACGTGCCATGTGAGGCAACACGCACCAAGGTCAAGGTCGATCCGCGTGGTGTGTGACCACGGGATGGGAGAACGGCAGACCGGGGACTGGACCTGTAGTGTGCACATCGTAGAATAGATGATAGGAGTTTTTGTGTAACCAATTAGATAGAGAATTAGCATAGGCTTTAGACACTAGTGATAGGCAATTCTGTGGCTTTGTGTGTGGGTGTAATAGCGACTGTAATATACTTGTAGCGAGCCCACGGCAATAAAATGTACCATTTATTTTCCTCGCACACGACTTGCAAGTTTCTTGTATGGTGTGGGAGAAGAATCCGATGATGCCTGTCAGATGAGTTGTTGACAACACTATTCATATATTGAGAAAAGTAAATATATACATTGTAAAAGAATAGAAGGGAATCTTCTTCCTTGGCATATTGTCATAAAATATACAGAAATCTTCTTTTAGTCGCATATGTAACCGACTATAAAGAGATATAGTGATATACTTTAGTAGCACGTGTTAACAAAACAGAAATATTCTTTTGCCACACATGGCAACAGAATGAAACACCAATACTCTTTAGCCACATATGTGAAAGAGTATAAAGAAATATTACTTTAGCCGCATATCGTGAAAGAATTAAGAAATATTCTTTACCAGTAGATTGCCACAAAATGTACGGAAATATTCTTTAGTAGTCAATGACAACAGAGTGTCTAGCTGAAGTTTCTACTAACAAGTGCCGTAAACAGAAACATGGCGCTTGTTTTCAATCCCACAAGACCACAAAGTTAGACTATGATCATTTGTAAACATTTTAAACAGTACATCAGCATTATAATAAATGTAACCATTGTATTACCTTGCTTCAAGAATAGATTGGTCACACAATGAAGATTTGCCTGCCGAGGACCCAGAACACCTGCTAGGCTTGAACACAACATGTGAACTTACAATCTAAAGTGAGAGTCATATTTCCTGTTCCCCCACAATTGTGCCTAGCGGCTTCCGCTTGCTATTTCCGGCAATAGGCATGTTTTGATCGTCTCTGCGCAACGCAAAAGTATGGCATGCCGTTTTTATCAGAACTATGAAGTCTAAGGCTGTGAGTTGGCTGGGAATATCTCACAAAGATAAACAACATTGATGTAAAGAAATATTAATAACACTAATTCAAATGAGTCCAGTGTTGGTAAATCTTACAAGGAAAGTTATAGGTAGCAGGAGTCAATAGAATTAGATAGGAGTGCAACCACATGAACTACAGTTTTCTTTATAACAAATCTAGGTAACAAAGATGATGAACCGAGAAGTAAAAGAAGAACAATTCTTCCCAATGACATACACATACTGCGGAGGGAGGGGGGGGGGGGGGGGTTAGAAGAAGAATATTAGAAACCAGGGAAAACGTGAATGGACTGAGAAACATGGAATAGAGGGCGATTGGATTGCTGATAACGAAGGAATAATGGGTTATGTAAAAAAAAAAATCAATCAAAGAATCTCAAATACGAAGACCACAATAATAAAAGGTTTGAGATGTAAATCAGACAGAAGTATAAATGAAAATCAATTTAGGAAAGAATAATTCTAGTTAATTAGAGATAAAAGAAAGAGTGCGGTTGCAAGTAATTAGAGAGAAACTTTCACTTAGACGAGCCCGGCTATACATGTGAGCAACTATGAAAGCCTATGTTCAATGCCGTAGGTTGAAATATTTTTGATGAGAGGAGAGCAACCTCATAATTAAGGAGTGCCGATTTTCTATGTCACAATAAACTATATGTATGTATATAATAATCATATAATAATAATAATAATAATAATAATATATATATATATATATATATATATATATATATATATATATATATATATATATATATATATATATATATATATATATATATACTTTTTTTTATTTTTTTTGTCCGCATATCCTTTAGAGGACATCCATGTCAACATCAGCATCTTTCAGTTTATTGTTGATTTCCTGGCAAGTAGTTTGCCATTGCTTTCTGAGCGACCGGCTCACATACCCCGTAAGTTGCCGACGCAGGAGAGAACTGCTACCGATTCTCGCTCACGTCACGTTACTCACGAGAGTATACGGCATTACGGAGAAAGTCTTGTAACTCCTAGACCAGGGAGACCGGCAAACTATATATATATATATATATATATATATATATATATATATATATATATATATATATATATATATATATACTATATATATATATATATATATATATATATATATTGATTTATTGATTTAGGAACCGACATCACACAGCATTCGGGGCATTCCCATAAGCGCTCCATCCCCATCCTCAGCAGCCAGCGAAGAGTTCCAACACTAATAGTACCAGTAGCAATCTGATTATATGTCCGTCTCGCCTTTCCTCTGAGCGTTGATCGTCGGCCAGATCCCCTCGTTACCCCTCGCTGTCGCATTCTTGCCAGACATGGTGATCCATTTGCTCCTCCGAGGTGTACACATGCTCCCACAAGGTCGCAACCACATCTGCTTTGTCATGCATCAATACTCCACCAAGTTTTGCCGAGCCAGACAATCTGTCCGTCTGTTCATTCCCCAGCACACCAGCATGCCCCGGAGAAAAGATCCAGACGATGTTTGCCACCCGTGACTTCCAGAAGCGAAGCAAGCCACTCTGCACGAAGCTTGCCTGTCTTCACCCTACTCAGCATGCTTTCTGAGTCAGTAACAATCACGATGTGTGTGTGTGTGTGTCTATCGTATTCTCCATCCAGCGGAAAGTTGCACTGACCGCCTCCACCTCCATTCTTAAGCTATATCTATATCTATAAAACAGAGTGCATGTTTGTTTGTGTGTGGGGATTTATGTATTGGATGCGTTCGATAACGGTACATCCGATTGAGATGAAATTTTCTACACGTCTTCCTTTCATTCTTTGCAACCGACTATAATAATTTCTTAATGTAAAATCTTCGACTTATTTAATAACATTTACTTTTCCATTTTCATTATATAATGTCTATATAGCAGGGGGACTTCACTCTAGAAAAGTTATTTCAAGGGGCATAACTTTTAATAACATTTCTATATACTTTATAGTCATATTGTTGGACTTACTTGCACTATTGTTAAACTCTTTGTCTATAGTTATTTTCAGGCATATGAGTTATAATAAATAATGATATAATCTTTAAGGCATTTTCAAAGTTTTCATAAAAATAATGCATAATGCATAACATTGTAACCCATCTTTTTCTACAGTTTTCATTGAATGGTGTGTGGAAGGACATTCTTTTAAGTTACTGTGCGCCAAGAGCTGGGCGAAACCACGCCGGTCAGACAGATAGACAGACAGACAGTCGGGAACGGGAGAGCTTATATGACTACTTATATGAATTAAATTAGATGCTCCCCACCAGGGACTGGGTGAAGCCGGGCCGGGACAGACAGACAGACAGACAAACAGATAGTCGGGAACGGGAGAGCTTATATGACTACGTATATGAATTAAATGAGATGCTCCCCACCAGGGACTGGGTGAAGCCGGGCCCGGTCAGACAGACAGATAGACAGACAGACAGATAGTCGGGAACGGGAGAGCTTATATGACTACTTATATGAATTAAATGAGATGCTCCCCACCAGGGACTGGGTGAAGCCGGGCCGGGTCAGCCAGACAGACAGACAAACAAGCAGACAGACTGATAGATAGATAGATAGATCCCCTCCAGGGCCTGGGCGAAGCCGAGCCGGGTCAGCTAGTATTATATAAAAGAAAACGTTTGTTTGTCCTTTATGCGTTCCCGAACGGTCCATCCGATTGAGATGAAAATGTGTACAGATGTTGTTCTCACTCCCGCGGAGCCAACTGACATAGTTAGTGAGTTTAATATCAACAATGTTTCCTCAAGCACGAAAAAAAGGCATTACGAGCTTCAGAAGCAGGCCCGCCTGTGGCCCACCATCTTGCTCCAAGGGAACTCACTCTCTGATTAAACCAGAAATTAGTTATGAACAGCAATGTTTCTTTGTGTGCGTGTCCCTTATGCGTTCCAGAACGATCCATCCGATTGAGATGAAATTTTGTACAGATGTTGTTCTCACTCCCGCGGATCAACTGAAATACGAGCAACGGGAACGGGAAAGGGAGCATCAGAAACAGACGAGCAACGGAAACGGGAACGGGAGCAGGGGCCGAACGCGTACTCTGTGCGCTTAGAGAAATGTATTTGAATTCAATGAGACGCTCCCCGCCAGGTATTGGGCGAAGCCGGGCCGGGTCGTCTAGTACATATATAATTATGATTCAACGGCTTATTAGGTAATCTTATACGATGATAGTGACGAAGGGGTTACTGATGCAGTTCGTAATCCCGCATATATCGTTCGAAACACAGCTGCGGGCTATTTAACAACAGACCGTTGGTCTTCATACAATGGTATATGTGCCGGTCGTTCAGAAAGCAATGGCAAACTGCTGAACGAAAACTTTCCAAGAAATCGCAAACAGCCAAAAAATGCTGGGGTTGACAGCAATCTCCTGTAAACTATATGCAACTAAATATGTGATGTTATTTGTTTTATGATAGTAATTATTGTCATTGTTAGTCTCGTATTCAATTAAATAAGATAATGTAGAACATTCGCAACAAATAAACATATGAAACTCATTACATAAATAATGAGTTTTAGATGTTTATTTTTATAAATGCTCTACACAATCTTATTTAATTGAATCGGACATGGGGGACTATTGTGTGCTGATAATGACACCGAGAGAAAAAGATGAAGACTTAAGCTAAATTTTCCTTCAGGATAATTTTTTTTTAACTACAGTAACAATTCTGTTTGTGAAAAGGGAGTTGCTGTAACAGAGTTAGGCATGGCTTAGAATAGAAACATGAAACTTGGTGATTATAAGTACGAGGGGTTTTCGCATGAAAACCTTAAATGTGATTTTTTAAAATGTTGCATATCCCTTACAGGACGTTGCAGTCAATATCAGCATCTTTCAACTGCTGTTGATGTACTAGGCAAGATTACGCTCAGTAGTTTGCCATTGCTTTCTGAGCGACCGTCTTACATACCCCCGTAAGTAATCAAGCCGGCGGGATCCGCTACCGAATCTCGCGCAGCTGCATTACTCGCGAGAATATACGGGATTACGGAGAAAGACGTTAACGCCTACGCCAGGGAGACCTGTGAGGGGGTTTCACATGAAAATTTTAAAAGTGTGATAGAAACTATAATAACCATGCCATTGTCTTGTAACCTGTCATTTTGTTGTTAAGGATGTCAAGAGTGTTCAGCACGTGACATTACAGTGAAGACAAACATGGGGACGTCATAAAGGTAGTTTTAAGATGATAGCCCCATTTTTGACAAAAACCTAAGATGAGCAGCGTTCTGTTATCCGGTTTTTGAGCAGTGAAGGGGCGAAACCTATAGAAATTCATTGGCGAATAAAGGTCCAGTATTGTGTGATGCATGCATGTCATTCCAGCAAGTGTATGAGTGAAGTAGGAAGTTTCAAAACGGCGTGACTTCTGTGACAGACTGTTAACGACTGGATTATGCACACTGACTAGTGACACCATAGTCGATTATTCTACAAGAATTCAAGTACTTTTTCGTCACTTGAGGACTTTCAGTGAACGCAGTCTCGACTACATCGAAAAAAAGAATTATCCATTTGTTCTTTCCTGTTTCAGAATATATTTTAAAAAAATAAAAATAATAAGGTTTTCATTTGAAGCCCCCTGATAACTAACGCTCATCACCAAGCGGTGAGGCGTCATCGATTTATTTCCAAGGAAACAGTGTTGAGGTGGGTCCTGGTTGAAGACGTTGGTTTTATATCTAATTCCCCAGTCTCTGCCAGCTTAGTTCATACTTGTAGACCTGTTATAATGACGGATCTACCTGGGAAGCAACACCCGCAGGATATGTTCAACCATTAATTCGACAACTTCCGGATAATTCAGGTCAGGGAAAGACATATTAGAACATGACTAAGATGCGTTGGAGATAACGAAAGCCACCCTTTCACCCTAGGCCTCGGAGATGGATTGTACAATATCGGCTCATCTACTTTCCTCACTGGGGGAGTATGTAGTGGAGAATATATAAATAGAACAAGAACCGCACAGAGATGTCCGATTTATTACGTTTAATGAATTTTCCCGTTGAGTTAATATTTCGTTATTTGACACGTTTTCTTTTTAGATAATTGAATCGAGTTCCCGCTCATAACAGCAGTGCTGCCACTCACTCATGAATTGGTGACGGCCGAACTCCATGAAAGCTAAACTCAACGGTCACCCACGCCACACGGCTCTGCTAGAAGCCCCTGCAATGATATGGCTAATTTACGCCTGTTTTGTTGATTATGAAGCCAGAATAATATTAGTTTGTCACATTTCCAATTTCTTCATTGTCGATCAGAATTTGCTTAGTCAGGTGGGGAAAGGAATGTTTCCCAATTCTTCATTGTCGATCAGTGTATGCTTAGTCAGGTGGAGAAAGGAATGTTTCCCATTTCTTCATGGTCGATCAGAGTATCCTTAGTCATGCGGAGAAAGGAATGTTTCCCAATTCTTCATTGTCGATCACAGTATGCTTAGTCAGGTGGAGAAAGGAATGTTTCCCATTTCTTCATTGTCGATTAGAGTATGCTTTGTCAGGTAGAGAGGGGAATGTTTCCCATTTCTTCATTGTCGATTACAGTATGCTTAATCAGGTGGAGAAAGGAATGTTTCCAATTTCTTCATTTTTGATTAGAGTATTCTTTGTCAGGTGGAGACAGGAATGTTTTCCATTTCTTTATTGTCGATTAAAGTATGCTTAGTAAGGTGGAGGAAGGAATGTTTCAAGAGGAATGGCTATCGTCGCTTCAGAGGTCACAGATTGTGAGAATTGTATGGATATTTTGCCCTGGCCATGCGGGGGTGTGGAGGAATGAATGACTGATAGACTGGCAGGGAATGCACCTCTTGGTGTAGATTGCCTATGGACAATGGAGAGGTGGTCACGCGCTTGAAGGACCATGTGGAGAAAGCGGAGGAACAGATTGAGAACCCGTATGTAGAAACAATGAAATTGCGGGGGATCGGCAAGGGTTCTGGAAGAATCTCAAAACTGAGTAGGAAGACCAGGAAAACTTTAAATCATTTAGTGGTGGGAACGATTAATAGTATGACTCTTCGCTGGCTGTTAAACGATTGGACGGAGCACGTATGGGAATCAGGGCCGGATTTAGTTTTGATAAGGCCCTAAGCTATTTGAAATATGGGGCCCTTTATAAGTCCAGATATTCTATGTCAGTGACAAATATGATTTTCGGATACCTAGAGGTTAAACTGAAATACAATTAAGAAGTATATTGATAGTGAAATAATAAAACTTTAACTTAAAATCATTTTTATTCAGAACAACTTAAAAATGCAAAACTCTGGTAAAAAGAACATAAAGTTATTTAAAGGCACAATTTGCAAAGGCTTATATTCTAATCTCTTGAAACATGTTATAAGGTTTAAAGGAATTTATTAAACTAGACTGCAGCTTTGGGGACTAATAATGCTGCAGTATATTTAAGTATACATATATGACAATTGCTCACTCGGACAATATTATTTGGGTCCCCCACTTTTTTGGGGGCCCCCCAAGCTATATGTGTTAGCTTAACGTAAATCCTGCACTGATGAGAATATCCTGAGTGGGGTGATGTCGGTTCTTAACTCAGCTCAACTCAATTCATTGTCGTTGGATTTTTTGGCTGGGATGTAGTTTTATTCGAGCAATCATTTTTTTTTATGTAGGGGTCAGAAAAAGATTTTAATTTTTACTGTGCTCTTTGTCAGGATCAGCTGTTCTAGTGGACTTCGTGGGAAAGTTCGAAGCCATGGGTCGAGAGGAAGGTCTAGGGGAAAATAAATTCAGACTATGGGCGAACAGGAGTCTGTCGATTTCATCCACTGACTGGTATGATGAATGAACCCACTAACTCGCCGTCAGGGGGCAAATTTTAAGTGCGTTAAACCTCTAGGCCACGCCACTTCTATACATGTGTATATGACCATCCCTGCTGGGGGACGTCTTCAGCAGCATCCCTTATGATTGCAGATTTATTGTCCTTAAAAAGTCTACGCGGCAATGAAACATGGCTTTGCACACAGGGTAGATAATATCATAAAAGATTTAGCATAGACACCAAAACAATAAAACATAACAAACGAGGCACAAAGGAAATGTGTTGGGTGGAAGACTTCTATCTATCAAAAACATCTGCACGACCACAGCCTCGGTTGATTTCAGTTTTCATAACTTTCTTCTCGTCATATTGACGGCTCTACTACAACATTTCATTTAGCAAGCTCTGAGTTTCCTCTGTAATAACATTTTATAATAAACTTTTATC
>JACEFZ010002796.1:0-27516 GCA_014155875.1 Cepaea nemoralis | reverse complement strand
AACAATCTCCCCGTTGGTTTTCCAACGAGTAAATATGACCTCCATTTTTGAGGAATTTGTCTATATTGAATTTCTAAATATCATTATCATGAGTGGCTGTCAGCTATATCATTCAGTGATGATGCATCTCTATATGTCTAAACTAGCATTTATATGACTTACATGTTCAGGCAGCGCTCAACACCTGTTAAGATTTATGCTATGTAATTTACTCAGGCAGTGTCATGTTGTTGTCTCAGCACTACAGAGCTCAACGTATGAGGTCAACCAAATTACTGATGTCGTCACTGCTTTGTTTGGGGCTCAACTATCTACCAGCGAGAGGTATTTTTCCGTTGTGTAATGACCTTAACTATGTAGTACATGCTGTTTGCTGTATATTTATGACGTTGGTTTTGTTCCCCGTATCCATGCATCTACTGTGTCCGTCAGGAAAGAGGCTCTGGAACCTCTTGCCCCCGGGTAGATTGGGCCCGTTAGCTATTACAGCGGCCAATCTAGGAGATGGAAAACTCCGATTATAAACCCCTAAGTTTAAGGTGGACCGACGTGCCGAGGAATGAATGACTACGGATGAGCCGGTCGTGAACGTGGAACGTCTGGAATGCGGGCGGGCGGCGCCAGGCGTATGGACTCCTAAGGGACATTCCCCGCCCCTTCCCTAGCAGGCAGGCTCTACTAGGGTAACCGATTATATCCTGCTGTCATCTCTAACCAACTACGCATAATACAAAGAATTATCGTCGAAGCAACGGAGTACGTGCTTTGTGCTTGATACCTTTGACAACAGCCAGCGAGGAGAGAATGAAGCGGAGAAGAAGAGGAAGGGGAGAGTAGGGAAGGAAAGGGAAGAAGAGGGCTGGAGCCAGAAGAGGTAGAAGGAAAACGGATCGTTTAAGACTAAAAAATGTACGGGTTTGGTATTGGAATTGCCGCAGTGCGAAGCAACGAGGACCAATACTGGAGAAACTGGTCTACGATTTCGATGTCCTGATGTTACAAGAACTGAATACGAACTCTTTTAAGTACCCTGGCTACACATATTACATCAATCCACCTGGGCAGGGAAGACATGGGCAGGCTCTAGTGGTCAAGGACGATTTACAGCATTCAATACTGGATATGAGTGAGTGGGGTCAGGAGAGTAAAGAGGTGCAGGGAGTGCGGATACAAATCGGCCGATACAGCTGGAACATGATAAATGTATATGTAAGTGGGGAATATTGCATAAGCAGAGAGAGAGTTAGAACTGGTTGAAAGGTTCAGTGGACACTCCAGATACCAGTTATCTGATATGTGGTGACTTCAACGCCCACGCCAAGGAATGGGACAGGTCGGGAGAAAACAGACAGGGTATTGCTCTTGCTGAGGCCTTGCTTGAGACGGATGTTGTCAGTCTAAATGACGGTACACCCACTAGGCTAGCAATGAGACCGGGGGACCCTGACACGGCCATCGACCTGGCGCTTGTATCCCAAGAGGCGGCATCAGATATAAAATGGAGCGTCCTTGGAGACCATGGAAGTGACCACCTCCCCTATTCTGTGCTGATACCTAAGTCCAGCACAGTTAGGGCTATAAGAGCTCGCAGGACATTCAGTTATGATCACTACCACTCTTCGCTCTTGGGGCGCCTAAGATCAGAGGGAAGATCTAAACCAACAAGAAGACTCTTTACCCAACCACCATGGTGGACACCAGAGGTCGAGAATTCATGGAGGGAAAAGATGGTGGCCTTAAGGAATTGGCAGAGGGTGCGGAGAGCAACCGATTCAGTGGACACAGAATTGGAAGAGGCTGTAAGGTATAAAAAAGTAAAGGTGCAGGACTTCAAACTCCAGGCAGCAGAGGCAAAGAGGATTAAGTGGGAACAGTTTATCAATGAAGTCGGTGGGGATATGACATTGGGAAAATTCTGGAGGCTGCACCGGCAGATGAAGAGATAGGTTATGCCTGGTACACATGGCACCGTTTATGATGATAACAACCGACCTATGACAACTGACAAGGACACAGGTGAGGCTTTACTTGCACGATTTTTAAAACAGACGAATCAGCAAGACAGGGCTATTAGAGATAATGTCAGAGAAGCCTTGTCACGGGTCACTAGGAAGGAGGACTGTGAGATTAAAGTGGAGGACATTAGACGGGTACTGAAACGGGCTAAGGACACAGCGCCAGGTCCAGATGGGGTGAGGTACTCCCATATGAGGAACATAAATGATGGGGACTTGGAGGAGATGGCTCTTTGTTTCAACCTAAGCATCGATTCGGCGGAAATACCCCACTATTGGCTGCATAGCTACCTGGTCCTACTCCCAAAGCCAGGTAAGGGCCACTCCAGACTTAATGGATACCGAATCATAACCCTGCAAAACACGTATAGCAAATTCCTCGAAAAGAGCACGCTGGCTCCAGCTTTCACGGGACCACTGTCGTTAACGATAAGATGATAAACTAACAGAGGGCCAGTCTGTATTCACGGCTGCAATTGTTTGTTACTAGTGGAGAAACACTCATGTCGGATCAAAGGAAACTACAAGTCTTTGAGAGTTCCCTAGGAACGGGGAATTTGTCGGCATTGTTTGATGTATCGTTGGGGAAGGAGGGGACAACTGTTCTTGTGAAGTTGGGAACAGATTGTCTGTCGCTGAGGACCTGGTGATTACATCGAATGACGTCACTAGGATAATACCCGACTGTATGCAAAACAGAATTTGTTACCGCTAGTTTGAACAAAGGTGTTGACCTAGGCTGAAGTCTTTTGACTAGCTCTGTTTTAATTTAGAAAAGAATCTAGCGTGTTCGGTATCAATTAACGTTGAGGAACATGTGTCTGTCATGAAAAAGTGTAGATTCGATTCAGGATAGAGCTGAGTGTTCATAAGGTATTTACTAAATAGTATTTAGATGTAAATAATGTAGGATAGTCTAGAGCTTGAACATAGTGTTGTTGAGTTGTGGTTAGGTATTCAATGAGTGTCGGCGACAGTGGGCAATCGCATTGTTAAAACTAACTAGTGTGAGAGGTCAATTAGCTCAGCTGGTTGGGAATATTGAAGTGGGATGATATTTAGAAGGAACAAAAGGGTTCCAAATGTTGCTGTATGTAGCCGAGGCGCGGTGTTGGGGTGAGCGCCCAACATTGCTCAAATACCTCAATGGCTCGTGAATACATAACCTATGCAGCAAAAGTCCAACTCCTGGCCTTCACGTGGCGGACCTGTTTAAACTAACAGGAGAAGGGGCGACGGCGAGTCTCTGGCGCCGGAAAATAACCAGTATGCTCTAGATGTGTATGCACGTACATGCATGCGCAGACAGGTGTGTGCGCGCGTACACATCTACACTCGAGTGAGACCACAGTCTGCTCTAGCAAAGAAAGGTGCTGAAGACGGAGGCAACCAGCCAAGAGGCGCACCACAGAAATCAGGATGCCACGCAATCACGCAAAATGGAATATGTCGACTACTGCTAATCGTTATGGTGCTCGCCCTGCTTTGGACCCCCAGGCAGGTGCAGTGCCGGGCCCTATGTCTCGAAAGGGTCCAACCCCAACTACTGGAGGTCCTTCTCAGATGTCCTGTGGAGCCAGGGGACATGAGAATAGGACGACTGGCCATACTAAACGAAGACTTAAAATAATGCACTGGAATGCGGAGGGAGGTCAGCAACAAAAAAATAGAATTAGAAAAAATCTTGGACCAAGAAAAAGTAAGCATATGTTGCTTGCAAGAAACTCGCCTCAATGAAAATATAGCCTTCAAAATCAGAGGCTACCAGTGTTACCGATCTGACCGAAAGAACAGGCGAAAAGGTGGGATACTGACCCTTGTAAGAAATAACATCATGGCTTCCCAAATCAAAGTCTACATGGAAGGGGCTGAGTATCAGACACTTAAACTTAAGACAGGTAATACAGATCTACATCTGATCAATTACTACTGTCCAAGTGACCGCCCACAGGCACTGGACACTCTACCACTAAAAGAAAAAATGATTGTGTGTGGCGATTTCAACAGCCACTCGCAGAGCTGGGGCTATGATCACATGGACCAGAGAGGAGAGAGACTGGAAGACTGGCAGGATGAGAATAGATTCATGTTGATTAACAAGCCGTCCGACCCACATACTTTCTACTCGAGATCATGGCACTCTACAACTACACCTGACCTGGCTTTTCATTCACCAGACCTGGAGTGGAACATTACACGAATTGTTGGGAAACAACTTGGTGGCAGTGACCATCGGCCAGTCTTTCTAACCGTAGAAAATGAGCTTGTAAGTGAAAGCAGCACCCTCTCGAGGTGGAACTACAAGAAAGCAGACTGGGCAATGTACAAGCATCGCACCAGCATACTGGTTAGAAACCTGAACACTGAGAAAGACATAAATAAAGCAGTTGAAGAGTTTGGGAAATGCATACTACAGGCAGCGCGAGAAACAGTACCAAGAGGAGCCCGTAAACAATATAAACCCTACTGGAGTAGTGAACTGGAACAGTTGCATAATGATGTTGAAGTGTGTAGAAAGCAAGCAGAGGCCACACCCAGCCAAGAGCACCACAATAAATTCCAGCATGCAAAAGCCAAATTTCAAAGGGCCAAGCTGCAGGCTAGACGGAAAAGCTGGCAGGAGAAAACAGAGTCTCTGAACTTTGAAAGAGACACAAGGAAATTGTGGAAGCTAATAAAACAGCTTAATGACGAGGGCACAGGGAGAAACTCAAAAATTGCACTACATAAAGATGGAAAAATCTTAACAAGAAAGCAAGCAGCTGACCATTTTGCGGACTCGTTCGCACAAGATAGCAATATCAAAATTAGTCCAGAGAAACAACAAGAGATTCCAGAGAAACGACAACATACAGGACAGAAGGAAATAGTACATGAGGTTCTGGAGGCACCCATCACAATCAGCGAACTGGAGCTAGCCATATCAAAACTGAAAATGAGAAAGTCACCAGGAGCTGATGGTATCTCCAATGAAATGATCAGGAACCTAGGAACAGAGGCCAAACAAAGCTGTTGCAGATCTTCAATAACAGCTGGACCTTAGGCAGTGTTCCACAAGCCTGGAGAGAAGCAATCATGATACCCCTCCTAAAATCAGGGAAAGATGGTTCCATTGCCTCTAGCTACAGACCAATTAGCCTCACCAGCTGTCTCTGCAAAACACTGGAGCGCATCATCAATCACAGACTGCAGTGGTACATTGAAAGTAAAAACATCCTTGTGCCACAGCAGGCTGGCTTTAGGCAGTGCTACTCTACGGAAGATCAGACAACCTACCTCTCTCAAGAAATTGAGGATGCATTCCAAGAGAAGAAGCTGGTGCTTGCGGCATGGATAGATCTGAAGAAAGCCTTTGACAAAGTCTGGAAAGAAGGTCTGATGAAGAAACTGAGAAACTGCAAAGTCAATGGAAGAATGTACAAATGGGTGAAAGCATACTTGCACAACAGAAGAGCCCGAGTACAGATAGACTGGACTCAAGAGCAAGAAAGTACTACTGCGTCACGGTGTCCCCAGGGCGGAGTCTTGTCCCCCACACTTTTTCTAATCTTCATCAATGATCTTGTTGCTCACCTACCGCATGGAATTAAAGCGGCAATGTACGCCGATGACCTGGTTCTATGGAGCACAAATGAATATGCATCAGTGGCCACCAGATTGCTACAAAGAGCTGTAGATACATTTGCTGCTATGGGCAAATAGATGGTGTGTCAGCATAAACACTGACAAGTGCAGCACCACCCTATTTACCCTCTCTCCAAAACAAAAGGCAGGGATCATCCAGATAAATGGAACACCCCTAAGAGAAGATAAAGAACCAACATACCTTGGAGTAACATTTGATGGCAAGCTGACATGGAGAAAGCACATCAACAAAGCAGTAGCAAAAGCCAGAAGGAAAATAGCCATCCTGAGAAAGCTAAGTGGAACCACATGGGGAGCCAGTACGAAAATACTTAGCAAAGTTTACCAACAGAGCATACGACCACACCTGGAATATGGGTCAACTGCGTGGTGTTCAGCATCAAATACCACACTACAAGAGCTGGACAAGGTGCAAAATCAAGCACTTAGAGTCACCACAGGAGGGATGAGATCAACCCCTATAGTGGAAATGGAGAAGATGGGGAGGACACAGGCACTGAGTGAGCGCAGAGATACGAAAACGCTAATACAAGCAGAAAAGTTCCTCAGCTTGCCAGGCCACCCTATGAAGAACAGATTTGAAAACCTAGCTATGGGGCGGTTGAAAAGAAGTAGTTTTATCCACCAGGCCAAACGACTCTGCAGAGAAACCACTGATCTGCCCACAGTTGGTATCCCCCTAACAACTATTCCAGAGCGAACTCCATGGAAAGATGAGCATAGACTATCGTTACAAATCCAGACTAAAGTGAGAGGAATATTTGACAAGGAAGAACAGAACAGTGTGCAGCGCAGAACAGCCACTCTCAGCTTCCTTGATGAAGAATACCCACAGGACCTCTGGATCCGAGTCTACACAGATGGGTCAGCACAAAATGCTGTTCGAAATGGAGGAGCGGGAGTGTACATAGAATACCCAAATAATACTAGGGACACAGCCAGAGTACCGACAGGAAAGTACTGCCATAACTATGATGCCGAAATTGAGGCAATCAAGATAGCAACAGAGAAATTACTAAATAACAGCAATGGTACTCAACCTGTGGTGCTACTAACAGATGCAAAATCAGTACTCGAGGCGCTCCTCTCTGGGAAATTGCCAGTACTAAGGACACTACTTTCTGAACTTAGCAGTCAGCATAAAGTCACCATACAGTGGATACCATCCCACTGTGGAGTACCCGGAAACGACAGAGCTGATCAATTGGCTAAGGAAGGAGCCAAAGAGGAACAGCCTGATGTGCCCGTTACATACCACCAAAAGAAAAGAATGATCAAATCAGTCAGAAAGCCACCAAAACCTGCTCAAGATGACTACCACATTATGGACAGACCAGAACAAGTCATTATTCTGCGCCTCAGAACAGGACACAATAGATTACGCAACCACATGTATACAAAATTCAAGATTGGTGAAACAGCCATGTGCACATGTGGATTGGCGTCGCAGACAGCAGAGCACATACTCCAAGACTGCCCAAAATATAACATATCTAGGCTAACCTTCTGGCCTAGAGAGACGACAGTGGAAGATAAACTCTATGGACCACTGTGTGAACTGAAAAAAACAGTTCAATTCATGCAAGAGACGACATTGCAGATATAGACATATTTCAAGCGAACGAAAGAAGAAGAAGGAACAATCGTGAGATTATTTTTTAAAACCACATGTGAACAGAACACTCGTGATTGTTTTCCACATCATATGTGAAAGGAACAATAGTGAGATTATTTTTCAAAACCACATGTGAACAGAACACTAGTGATTGCTTTCCACATCACATGTAGAAAAAACCATAGTGAATATCTAGGTAACAGGAACAATGAACCTGGTGCTTTTACTACATTACTAAATTCCTGTGGGACTGTAAACAATAACAGTGTAATTGTGAAACGGTAGGACTTTAGAAACTGAATCACGTTATTTCAGGGGACAGTGTTCCGGGTTTTCACAAGGCAAGGATGTTTTAAGTCTCAGAACAGTAGGGACATTGAATAACATGGTGTGTGATCGATTCAGGATCAGTATCGGACTATATCCGTGATTGGTGACCACGTATCTGGGTTATCAAAAAGCTACCGGAGGAAGTCAACATCTAGCAGGAGGGACACATTGTTTGGTGAGGTTATCGTGTACTGAACTATGATGATGTGGTGTGATCCTTACAGGGATGATTAGACTTTGCTCCTGAGCTGCTCGGTCTGATTCTGCAGACACACTAGAGTATACGACATACATTCTACACATACACTTCTCACATACATACACTTTTCTTCATTAAATTAATGTGTTATTAATTTTTAGAAGCTAGAGTTGTTTAGTATGTTGTTTTGGGGAAGAGTGAAGGGGGCATGAGCAAGTAGAGAGAGAGAGAGAGAGAGAGAGAGAGAGAGAGAGAGAGAGAGAGAGAGAGAGAGAGAGAGAGAGAGAGAGAGAGAGAGAGAGAGAGAGGTATCCATTGACTGAGGGGGTGTGGTGGACGGAATATGGTGGATTCTCCAGAATAATGATATGGGGTTAAAGATAATGTGGGTGTTGATTCCCCTCACTCCAGGGACGACACTATAAAAGAAATCCACGACACCAGCAACATTTGGAAAGTCGGTATCTGCTTCCCCAAGGACTCTGGAGCTACCGGCCTGGAATGGACACCTGGGCCAATGCTGCAACTTTTGCATTTGATGTCTTCGAGGGCTTCCAGGATAAATAGGAGACTGTGACGGTAGCTCTTGACCTGGGGGATGCGTATAACAGGATTAGGTTTGATCGGTTAATACACACACTGTTGGACATGGAGGTCTGCCCTTGTCTGGTTAGATGGGTTGCGGCAGTCCTTTATGAGCGTAAGGTTGCACTGCGCATGGATACCTGGACTTCTGACCCCTTTACTATTACACCTGGGTTGCCGCAGGGATCTCCCTTGTCCCCGGTGCTCTTTAATGTCTACACCAGCAAAATCGCAGCTATTGAGACACCAGATGCGGGTAGAATCTTGACATTTGCAGATGATGTGCTGGTGTACAGACAGGGCAGAGACAGGGCCAGTTTGGCGAAAGACGTACGGGTGGCGGTAGACAAGGTGACGGAGTGGTGCAGGGACGCAGGGGCCATTTTAAACCAAGAGAAGGCATCAGTTGTGTGGTACTCCCTGGATAACCGGATCGTCAAGGCAGACGTCCCAGGTATTATGTTTAATTGATGTCCTCTTAGTCGAGAGAGTAAATTGAAGTACTTGGGTATCACCTTTGACAGGTGTTTGTCTTTTAAGGATCATGTGGAGGATTTGGTGGTGAAGGCTGGTAGGGGACTTAATGCATTGAGGGCTAAGGCAGCAACCGGGGTAGATCAGAGGATGCTGTACAGGTTCTTTCAGCAGTTAATAATTTCTGTCATTGAGTATGGTTTGGGGCTGCTGACAGTATCAAAAAGCCAGCTTGAAAGGTTGGAGCGCATACAGAATGCTGCCATGCGGTTAATACTGGGGTGCACAAAGGACACACCAATTATCTGCATGAGGCATATCCTGCCGCTACCTACAATGACGGATAGGCATAGGGTCCTTCAGGCCAAATGGTACCTGAGAGTTGCTGCAGACAGGGATCACCCGCTGCATGCAGCAATGGATATGGTAAAGGGTCATAGACTAAGACGAGGCAGGTCTTGGATGGCACAGGCAGAACTTTCTATAAGTCAGGTGTGTGATCTAGAGACCATCAATCGTGAAAGAGAGTGGGTTGAAGTTCCGGATGACATGATGTAATAACACTGGGTCGTGAGTGCAGAGAATGGGCAGCGGGCCGCACTGAGTTTGAAGTGCAGTAGCTGATCCAGAGCAACACACATCAAGGTGACATAGTCATCTACACCGATGGGTCAGTGGTGAGAAACAGGTGTAGTGGCTGGGGCTTTATTGCAAAGGCTAATGGTCGAGTCTTGAAAACGGAGAGCCTGGCATATGAGACTACGACCTCCAGCATGAGAATGGAGGTGGGGGAAGTAACAGCGGCATTCCGGTGGCTAGAGGAGACTACTGCAACACACGTTGTGTTCATTACGGATTCAAAGAATATGCTGAGCATGGTGGAGAAAGGAATGTTTCGTGTGGAATGGCTCTCGTCGCTTCAGAGGTCACAGATTGTGAGAATTGTATGGATATTTTGCCCTGGTCATGTGGATGTACGAGGGAATGAACAAGCTGATAGGCTAGCAAGGAGGGCACCTCTTGGTGGTATTTTGCCTATGGACAAGGAGAAGGTGGGACCAGGTGGAGAAGGCGGAGGAACTGATTGAGAACCCATATGTGGAAAGAATGAGATTTGGGGGGCGGGGGGGGGGGGATCTCGGGGCTGCGTGGTCTCGATGTATGGTGTCCGCCTCGAGTGCTGGAGGTCCCGGGTTCAAGCCCCGATGAGGACCGGGATTTTTTCACGTGGACTTCTAGTAATAAAATTTCCCCTGATCTCTGGGTAGTGAGATCGGACGCCCGTGTGTATTGTTGCGCACGTAAAAAATCCCTTGGCAGTTGGAAATCGAAAAAGAGTAGCCTAACGGCGCTGCCCGAGCAAAATTTCGAGTTAAAAATCTACCCAAAGTATTTCAGGATCCTCGCCGGTGCTACGGAGTTCGTGCACTGAGCTGAGTTTCTCCAGACTCAGGTTTGAGTTAGGAGGAGAACGGAGCACTTATGGGTTACACCCGTGTGCCGTGATGTTGATCCATCGACTAAACTAAACTAAACTGGAGGGGTCGGCAGGGGTTCTGGAAGAATCTCAAAACTGAGAGGGACGACCAGGAGAACTTTTAATCAGATAGCGGTGGGAACGATTAGTAGTATGACTCTTCGCTGGCTGTTGAACGATGGGACTGAGCACGTATGGGAATGTCCTGAGTGCAGTGATGTCGGTTCTTAACTCAATTCAACTCAACTTAGACTGGCAAAAAGCCAGAAAGGCTAACATGCCACAGGTTGAGTTGTCGAACCTGAAAACTGAGGTCCAAAGGACGATGACTTTATTCAAATCCTGCGCCAAACAGGCCAAGGCCGAGAAATGGGAGTTCTGCTCAGTTCTGCAGGAAGGTGTGCTCTGAGCGATCTCTTACGACCTTCTGGCGCCTCCATAAGAGCATGAACGGTGCTGCACAACGTAGGTGTATTCCAGACTTTCAAGACACAGACCTCATTTGGAAAAAGTCGGATGCGGATAAAGGTAAGGCCCTTCTTGCACGCTACATAGAACAGACTTACCAGAAAGACGAGCCAGCCAGACAGAGGACCACTCTCTCAGTTGTGCGAGGGGGTCGGGACAGGGGAAGAATACATAATCACAGCTGAGACAACACGTGCGATGCTTAAGAAATCACCTAACACCGCCCTAGACCCAGACGGCATTCGATATGGTGACCTACTGGTGATGTCAGATGATGACATGGAAGAACTGGCCAGAGAATTCAACACCAGTATCCAGAGGGGTCAGATCAAAGAGGAATGGCTACACAGCTACTTGCTGCCGAACAAAGACCATTCCAAGATAAGCTGCTACAGAATCATTACGATGCTGAACACTGCTGGCAAGCTACTGGAGAAAAGTGTAGCACACAGACTTCTTGTGACTTGGAAAAACTCGGCTGCTTCCCGCCCAGACCTGGAGGGACGTAACAAAGAGTCATGGCTGAATGCGGCGGTGTTTGCTCAAGATGTTTACGAAGGATTTCAGGCCAGAGATGAGACATGTGCGGCCGCCCTAGACTTAGAGGACGCATATTACAGAGTATCCTTCGAGCACTTGATGCAAACCCTCCTGACTGAAAGTGCACCCTCACCTTGTACGATGGATAGCTGCAGTTGTGCTCCAAAGGAAGATGGTGCTAATATGTGGGAGTAGGTCTTCTGAGCCGATAACGATATGTCCAGGATTGCCGCAGGGTTCACCACTGGCACCAGTACTATTCAACGTGTATACGGTGCCGATCACTGAACAACAGTTGGGCGGGACGGGTAGGACTTTTGTCATTTGCTGACGCCATTCTCGTGTATCGACAGGGTCGAGATAGACAGGCGGTTGCCAATGATATGCAGGGCGAACTAGATCGAATTTCCTCATGGTGTGCTGATGCCGTTGCCCTTGTCAACCCGGCAAAGGCCTCGGTTACATGGTTCTCCCTAAACAACCATATTGTGAACACAGACCTGCCGGCAGTAAGAATGGATGGGAGCAATTTGAGTAGAACCCAGTCAATGACATATTTTGGCGTGAGGCTTGATCGTAGCCTGTCTTTCAGAGATCACGTCGATTATGTCATAACTAAAGCTCGAAAAGGTTTGTCAGCAATGAGAGTCATGGCGACTGCCAATATCGAGCAAAGACTGCTAATACTTCTGTTCCAAAGACTGGTGCTTTAACCCATAGAGTATGCCCTGGCCATCCTCACTGTCAGCCCTTTACAGATTGGAAGACTTGAAAATGTACAAAACGAAGCCATGAACACAGTGGCGTCACTGGGGTTGGTGTCACCCAGTGCGGTAAACTCTTGGTGTCACCCCTCTAGACTTTCACCATGGTCTTCTTCCGAGTGTTCCTGTACCATATATAATCGCATATAGTAATGTTTGTAAAATAAGTCAAAAAGTTAATAAGGACATAAGAAAGAAAACAAATTGAACAATATAACTTCAATACTTCAGGTAAAACATAAATAAAGAACTTCGACAAACTCGGACAAAGTTAAATTTTTGTTATTTTGCTATGTCTGCTTTGTCAAATTTGAAATTTTTTTATTTTGGTGTCGCCCCTTGATGGTGTCACCCGGTGCGGCCCGCACCCCCCGCACCCCCCTAGTGACGCCCCTGCATGAACATCATTTTTGGGCTGCACGAGAGACACCAGCTGTGCAGTAATGAGATACCTCCTTGACTTCCCGACAATGAACCACAGGATCAAGAGCTGGAGAGCTCGTGCATACTTAAAAATAAGTTCAGATGAGCAGCACCCTCTGCATGACGATATATTCAGAGAAAAGGGCGACAGGCTAAAGAGGAGAAAATCATGGATGGGTCGGGCGGAAGATGTCAGACAGGTCTGCAGTCTTGCCAGTTTCAACCCCGGCAAGGAATGGGTGCCAGTGCCTCCAGCTTTTAAGTGCACTTTCTCCTGCATTATCACACTCGACAGACGGTGCAGAGAGCAGAACCCTGCCGCTGTCAATGCAGAGGTCAACGCGCTCATCGATGAACACTCAGATAACCCCGAAGTGCTCATCTATACAGATGGATCTGTTGTAAAGTAGCAGAGAAGTGTCTGGGCATTTACAGCCCGTTCAGCGGGCCGAACCGTTCAAGAATCCAGTGGTGCCCTCACTATGCCCACAAGCAGCATGACGATGGAAGTGATGGCAGTTACACAGGCCTTCATATGGCTGGAATCACAGCATTATACCAACGTGTGTGTACTAAGTGATTCAATGAGCATGATTCAGAAGGTCGAAGCTGGATCTGTACGTAGACAGTGGACTGAGTCGCTGCGGTAGTCTGTTGTTCGTAATGTCACCTTCATCTTCGTCCCGGGACATGCGGGAGTCGAGGGAAATGAACGAGCTGATAAACTGCCTGGCTCTGCACCCCCTGTAGATGGCCAGCCCATGGATCGTGCCGATGTTATTAACGTCCTTAAAGATATGTCGGGAACAGAGGACTTTGACGTCAGTGAATCCACATCGCTGTCCAGGATAAACGACTTGGGAGTAAGAATTGGCAAGGCCAGACGCGAAAAGTACATCGGGAAAACGAGGTGCCTCGTCAACCAACACAGAACTGGCAATATTAGCCACCGGACGCTGATGCATATGCTGGGGGGATGATCTGAGCACCTGTGGACCTGTCCGGACTGCAAAGAAGATACCCCAACTGATAATTAGTTAGTTTAGTTTAGTCGTTGGATCAACATCACGGTACACGGGTTTAACCCATAAGTGCTCAGTTTTCCTCCTAACTCAAACCTGAGTCTGGAGAAACTCAGCTCAGTGCACGAACTCCGTAGCATCGGTGAGGATCCTGAAATAGTGTGTATTGTTGCGCACGTAAACAATCTCTTGGCAGTTAGAAATCGAAAAAGAGTAGCCTAACGGCGCTGCCATGGCAAAATTTCGAGTTAAAAATCTACCCAAAGTATTTCAGGAACTGATAACTAACTGATCTTTAAGGCTAGTGCTGGGCGAGAGAGGCTGGGAAAGATGTATACAGGCAGATTAAACAGCTGGGCAACAAATATTTGTCAGGGTCCTGTATGTAAGGACCTAAGCAATAGTCACAGTGTAAGCAATAGCTGAGGTTAAGGACAGTAGGAGACGCCACGGCTTGGCTAACGGAAGGTCAGGCAAGAAGCCCGTGAACAGACCCACGTGATGTGGGAAGGTCAAGGAGGAGAAAGAGTCAGTGTGTGTGTGAGACCGCGGATAGAGACGGACGTATTGAGAATAGCGAGAGAGAGAACGATCGAACGATAGTGTTGTGGCGGATAGATGAGATGAACGTTGTGTATTGATATTCAAGGAATGTACTAACTGTGATATGTGCGGGATGATGTGAGACGGTGATTGCGAATGGTTAGAAGGGCGACAGTGTGTAAATATCGCCCAGGTGGATATGAGTGAGCGTTTGACCGCCTTTGTAGAATGATTGCTTAATCGTAAGCGTGAGTTAAAGGTGTATTGAGACAGGTGTGCTCTAAATGATATTACCTTGTAGTATTGTGTAATAAAGGTTGTACAGGAGACTGCCCCTGTGCGTTTCGAGTGCAGTCATTGTTACTGGTGTATGTAAACGTCCTGGATGTTATAATTAAATATAATTTGCCTGTCCGCGTCCAGTGAGCTAGAGTGAAGAGATAGTTAGGACTCTGACAAATAATAATATTATTATTATCATGGAAATAGATGAAGCTTCATTGTTTTTTACATAGAAAGGCGATCGGGGGAGGGGAGTGATCATGGTCAGTATTATGCAGGCCACCTTTGCTTCTCTGTGCATTCTTTGTCCCCATTTAACCCAGGACAGTCTGGAAGCCATGTAAATGTTTAAAATTTCGAATTCATGACAACCATGGTCGCTATGTGGATCGAACCCATGACCACCGCGTCAACATCGAATGTCAAGCCACTACACCACCGCGGCTCTCGTCTACATTAGGGCACATACCCAAAAATATACAACCTTGGATCTTACTGGAGGAACAATGGCAACAAGAGTCCAATTACTCTGCGTTTATTTATAGACTAGAATATTTTTCGACCAATCAATGAGCTCAGTGCATGAACCCCTTGTAGTTTGTAGTAAATTTCTATAAATAGATATTAACCGGAACAGTCGCGTTTGTTTTTCTTTAACCAGGACTTGGCGTAGACAGAGATAGTTATTGAGACATTTTATTGTAACTATGACTTAATTGTGTCAACCTTGGCCTCCAGAAATGTCTGGTCAGACTTCTAGAGGCAGGAGGAAATATAAACTGGTTATTTTAGGTGACGGAGGCGTGGGAAAAAGCGGTGAGGTTTTGGTGTATTTTGTGGGAGGGTTGTCAGAAAGTTACCCGTTACCCCTTGATTAAATTTTAGTTTACTAAAAAAATACTACGATTACTATACTAGTACTAACTACTAACTACTATACTGATGTACCGTACGGGTACGAACTTACCACATATGATCAGATGTAAATTCATTTTCATGAAATTAGTAAATAACCATAACCCTATTGAAATGTGCCGCAAGAAAATTATGATTTTAGTTGTGAATATGAATGATGAGATTGATCATCATCATCACATTGATCATCTTAGTTACAGAGAGTATTATTATTTATATATATTGACATATTATTAAATATGTGATTGTATTATGCTTTTGCCAAGTGTACCTTCATCGAAAACTTCATCTTATCCTGCAAAACCCAGGACATGGGTATTGCCAATTGGGTCTATGGGTCTTGTGATGAAAGCAAGCATCATCAAACTGAATTCTCCACTGCTTTCTGTCTTCAACAATGCCAGCAATTGTAGAAATATTCTAATAAATAATAATTTGTCCGGAAGCATTTCCTGCTTTTGGTCTGTGATGTAATAAGGCCGTCACATTTTGTAAGTCTGAATGTTCTGAGGAATAGGTGGCACTCTTTTCCTCTATTGACAAACGAGGAACACAGGCCTTGAACCCTCATCCGACCAAACTCATTGTTAAAAAGAAAAACAGTATGTATATACATAGAATATTAAGTGTAAAAATATAATCAAAATCGAAACCATAATTATCCCAGCAACGTGAAACATTGCAAATCAATATCTCTGTTTTTTAATCTCTATGATAGTAATGTTTTTAACAGAAGAAATATAACATGTTTTGTCACACAATAATCATCATCAAATGCCATCTGAACATTATGAGGCCCCAACACTCTCTGCCTTGCATAATCATGGTGCTATAAAACAGACTTCTGCCAGTCAATCTCTTGATGTGTCCATCCAGTGTAACACTGTCTTGCTCTTGCACTCGTGCCCTGCACTTTTCCAACCAGTGTATCCTTTAACAATGTTCAATAATATATTTGTCTAAAACTAGTTAGACTGTTATATAATATATTTGGCTAAAACAAATTAGACTGACTGTTATATAATATATTTGTCTAAAACAAGTTAGACTGACTGTTATATAACATGGAACACCTCAGTCTATAATATAGGGGGTCTCTATGATCATACTGCCTGCTTCTTACTCTGAAGGTCGTAAATTCATTTTTGAATTACATTATTCAGACCACAAGTGCAGTTTGTCTGAAGACCTTCATTACTAGAGCTACAGAGTTTGTGTTTTGTGTAGTGCTCTTGGCAGGCACTTGCTGTTGTGGAGAGAAAGAGAAAGAAAAAGGTGGGGTAAAACCCAATGAAGTTGATCTTCTTGCCTTTACTCTTTTTCTTTCCAGCCTCTAATAATTATCTTTATCTTTTTGTTTTGTTTTTGAAGCAATATATGTTATGTCAAAATAGACTACAGCTAGTCGTTGACTTACGACCTATGCAACTTACGACCATTCGACTTTACAACCACAATCACTAGCCATATTATTAACTCGAGTCTAGAGCTTCCACATTGACGTGGATAGGCCTTAGGTTCATACCAGAGTGCTATCAGCGTTGCCAGCAGTGGTTGTGCTCAATATTTAAAGATTTATTTCTGCCTCAATTATCAGTCGAATGGCATTGTCTGCAAAAATCAGGTTGTGTGATGGTTTATTCCATGCTCAGTCTTCGTAGACTTAGATGGATAACCTGATTTTTGCAGATGATGCTGCAGTTAGACCCACTCTGAGGAAGAATTACAATGTCTACTATCCGCATTCTCCAATGCTTGTTCAGAATTTGGTTTAACAATTAGCAAAAAGAAGACACAGATTATGTCACAAGGTGCGCATGGGGTACCATCAATCTTTATTGACGACGCCAACTAGAGATGGTAGACCATGTAATAATAATGTTTCCTATAGTATTTTCCACACCTGTATTTTGTATGTTTTGCAAATATTAAACCAGTTGTACATGTACAGTTAATGCAGTGTTTTTCTTAAACCTGACGATGTAAAAATAAGAAACAAAGTGATGTAGAGATGATACAGATGGCACAAAATATACATCCAAAATTATGATTTATAATAATTATAACAGAAATTTATGATATAATTTAACTTAAATATTTTTATAACATCACTTCACATTACTGTACACATAGCATACTCAACTTATGACCAAATCGTGTTACGACTGGTCTGTCGGAACCGATCGTGGTCGTAAGTCGACGACTAGCTGTATTTGTTTTTCTGTGGTGTCTGAGAGGTTAAGTATGATGGTTCATTGTTTATGGCATAAAATTTCAGCAAAATAGATAAATTAACACTGAGACTGGCTGGCTGTGGTGACAGCAATATTTATTGAGAATTATATGGCACAACATTAGCTACTCAACTTCAGCTCATACTCTGTCATGCTTGTCGATGAACAATAATAGTAGGTATCTTCTTTTTCTGCCTTGAAGCATGGTCCCTCAACCAAATCATGCCAAGCTGTCTTTATTTTTGCTATCTTATGCTGCTCTCTTCATGCTCTCCCGTTATTATTCATCTATGTTTCTAGTAATTGTTTCTATGTAGTTGTTTTAGTTGTTATCCTTGTTTGTAATTCATGTAGTTTTTAAATAGTCTACTAAGTTTGGTACTAGACTTACTACTTTCTTCTGACGTCCACATGTGTCCTAGTGTTATGAAAGCTGTTCTTGCCTTTTGCATTCTTATTTTAATATCTCAGTCTAACATAGATAGGTGTGTGATTCCTCAGTTTAAGTAAGGTTTTATCAAGAGAGTTATCATTTGCTTGATTTATTCCCATTATCTCATAATTAAGAAGTATAAATATAGTGGAGCAAATGAAAATTTCTTTATAAATGAATTGTATGGCTCATTTTAAATGTTCATCTGCTTGTTTGCCGATATTTTGTGTGTTGTTTTTTTCTCATTTTTTTTACTAAAGATAAAGTATAAATGAGTTTTATGAGACATATATAATAGAAACACTTTTTTTAAACCTTCAGGCAGTGAAGATGATAGAATGAAGATGGGATTGTGTGAATTACTAATATCAAAATATATTAACTTATTTAGTACACAATATCTTGTGACTTATACTTAGTCTTTTTCAGATTTTAATCTTTTAAAACTTTTTAATGATCAAGTTTAGTACTGTATACTCCCTGAGACTTGAATCTCATAAATGTTGAAGAGAACCAATTGGAACTGATCTTGAAAGCCCTGAGAGATTAGTTCAAATGGAACCACCAATAATCTTTAACACATGAACTATTTACTCTGTTTCTCTTAATATATTAAACTGATAAATTAGCAGTTATACATAATTGGTTATATACAATCTTCTTTACAGCTCTGGTTATACAGTTTGTTTGTCATAGATTTCTGGAATATCATGACCCAACAATTGGTGAGTAAAATGAACACTTACGCTTCAGTAAAATGCTGCAACGTTTATTTTGTTACTTGTGATTGTGTTCTAGTGAAGCTTACTGTCTACTTCTTGTTTTTTGGTGATTCATTCAGTAAAATGTGAATGTAAATTTATTTACCAATTTCATGGTAACAGCACATGGGTTGTAGTAAACACATCATTTCATTGGTAGTCTACAGTATGGATCTCGATATGTAAGGAAGTGTTTCTTTGTTTCATTAAGGTTGAGATTCCTGCTTTAAATCACTTTTAGCCAATTAAATTTTACGTTTTGTTATCTTTTTATTTCAGAGGACTCATTTGAGCAGCAGTGTCGCATTGATGATGAGCCTGCACATCTTGATATACTGGACACAGCTGGCCAGGTAATTTCCTTTAACTGATAAATCACATGGGTGGAGCACAAAATTATCCCCTGGTTTAAGGTTACCAGAAATTGAATAATAGGGTAATTTTTGTATGAAAATATAATATGTACTTCACCACATGTATACATTCCATACTTTCTACTTTCCAGTTTGATAGTTTACACAATATGTCATCAGTTTTTGTTACAAAGACATTAGAAACCTATGTGATAAGATATCATCATGATGTGTCCTGCCAAATTGTGTAGGTGTTCATGTGTCTCCACAGATCTGTGTCTGGTGTGTTGGATCAGTTCTATTGGTGTTATTCTTCCATGCCTCCATCTTAGACCATCCAGCGTGATTTCTCTAGGTCTGTCTCTGATTTCTCGAGTCATCACAATAGTTTTCATATGAGATATACAATGGAAAAAATTTTTATTATTAGTATTTTACACTATGCATTACAAACTAAGAATATGATGACAGTATTTAGCCTAATTATGAACCATTTTGTTTTCATTCTGAGTGTTTTTTCCCTATGTCTTTAAGAATGTGTTAATTTAATTTTTTCTGTCTAGCTCACTTGGTGCATCCTATGATAACACCACATCTCAAAAGCTTCCATGTTCTTTTATTATTTTTTGTTTAGACTTTGTTGTTTCATAGCCATGTAGTGCTATGGGTCTAATATTCACAGTGATTAGCCTTTTCTCAAGCTTAATGTTAGAAAAGTTTATTTCAGAGCACCTTCTTGATGACTGCTATACTAGATCTCATTTCAGTATCACAACAGGCATCCCCTATAATGGTTTGGTCCAGTTAGGGAAACTTCTACATTTGTTGACTTCATCATGAATCTATTGTTGGGAAGATAATCTCTGATTCTGATTCAGTGAAGTTCAGACACAGGCTGAGCTGAAGAAAGTTGCGAAAAACAGGGACCAGTGAAATGACATGATCAGGCAACTTCAACACCAGTCTACAGGCTGACTAATGTGGTGTTATGATGCATCATCATTTCACAGCTTCACACCAATGCACTATCACTCAGTTCAAAAACAAAAGTTGTGTAATTTGAGCTTAAGTATTTTGGTAGTTGACACTAGTTTTCAAGCATCCATTGTCTTTTTGTGTGTGTTTCAGTCATTTAATAGTAAACATTTATGATTACTTTCATGATATTGTCATTGTTTCAGATGCGTTCTAAGAAATGTAGATATAATTTTATTTTCTAGAGTTAAAGAATCATTTGTTCAAATTTGTTTTATCTGACAGACCGAGTTCACTGCTATGCGTGAGCAGTACATGAGGAATGGTGAAGGGTTTATCCTGTGTTTCTCCATAACGGATAGAAGAAGTTTTGATGAACTTATAACATACAGAAACCTCATCAACAGAGTACGAGCAGGAGAAGAGATTCCAATTATCATAGCAGGAAACAAATGTGATTTAGAACATAAAAGGAAGGTACACAAGCATTTCGTTTTCTCCTTTATAAATTCAGCTTTAAAATGTAAATAATAGCATAATAATTTCTCCTTTCACTTAATTTATTTCTGACAAGGAAAAAGGTATAGCTTAATAATTGATGCTTGGGATAATGATAAAGGTAATTTTATGCTGCTATATTAAAGGGATGAAATGTCATAACTTCACATAAGCTAGATCACAAAACATACAGAGGTGAACTGACCAGCCTTACTGTGTAAATCAATAGGAAAATAGTAATGCCGTGAAAATATAATAGTAAATAATTTTAACAACATATAGACAAATGGTGAAGATCAGGGAAAATGTTATTGGCTGAGAGAGATTAATGATAAATGTGTCTAAAATATTGTCCATAGTGGCATTTAAAAAATGCTTGTTTACAACTAGAGAAGGATATGTAATACTTTTATTTCCTTTAAGTCTGGATAAAAACACAAGATATGACTAAGTAGCTTGATTAATAGAAAAACATGCGAATGTTTTGACTGAAGTCTTTAGCGATGGAACAACTAAAACAATTTAGCTTCTGCAGCTGGTCTTGTTCCAGATGTATTGGTGTTACTTTTACTCTGGAGTAAACTAGGCAGGCAGAGAGAGGGATGATGCTCCAACACATGGTCTCTGCAGTTCAGCCCAGGTCTGGTGCTATGGAGAGGTATAACTCCAACTATGGTCTGGTTGTAGTTATTATGCCCTTTTTTTTTAAGCACAATGTAACAATCATCTGTCAAGATATCAAGCTGCCAGTACAAAACAAAACTTTAAAAAAAACAGACAACACAGAGGAATACTTATCTATTCAAACGTTGTCCGATGAACAAAGCTGGGAACGGGAAACAGGACCTACTTTCCTTAGCTTTTTATTCTTACAGATTTCAAGTGGGAAGCTTAAGAGACCATGACAGTTTTGTTATTGTTACTTGTAATGACTGATTGACACTATTCATAATTGATAATAAAAGCATAGTATGACTCAGAAATAAAGCATGGCATTTATTGAACCAAGATTATCTTAGCCATTTCACTTGAGATGTTGTTTAGATAGATGACTCTGTTTTTTATATCGAATTGTCTTTCTTCTGTGCTTTAGTTAATGCTGAAGAATCTGGGTCTTTTTTGAGCACTTTTTTTGTTGTGGAGTGGTTTCTGAAACTATTTTAGTTGAGACTAGAAATTCTGACAGTGATATAGTGGTGTTGTGTGTGTGTGTGTGCGTGCGTGCGTGCATGAGCGTGTGAGAGAGAGAGAGAAGGTGTGAAGTCAATACAACGGGGCCAACAGCTAACTTCATCAGCTACTACACTGCTGTGACTCCTTAGTGATATTAACTCAGTTTATAATACATCTATATATCTGCTTAAAAAATATGTATTTTTCATGTATTTTAATAATTTTGTTTTCAGGTGAAATATGAAGAAGGACAATCACTGGCACGCCAGTTAGGATGTCATTATTATGAAACATCAGCATATCTGAGAAAATGTATAGATGACGTCTTTCACGGTCTCGTTAGAGAAATTAGAGAAAAGGAGAAGGAAAAACTTGAACAAGGACAAAATCCTAAAAAGAAGCAAGGAAAAGTTCGGAAACTTCTGACTTCACTTCAAACTGGTCATCTCTTCAGAAGGGGATCAACTAGAAAACAGCCCAAATAAGATTGTTTGGTTATTGCTTAGAGTGTAATTCATAAACTCTTGAAGTCACATAACTTTTCATAGCTCACTGTAACACATTTTAGAGTATAAATCATTTTTATAGGTCTAAAAGTTTCAGCCACATATTGAAAGAGTCATGTTAAATTAAAATGTATTATTCTGTTGATTTATTTTGTTCAGACGTCTTTTGAATGTTTTATTTGCATTCAAGACAGTTTGATAAATGCAAGTGTCCCTCAATTATTTTGATGAAATTGCGTAGCTTAAAAGATGTAGAGATGTAAAACAAAAATGAATAGCAGGACGAGAAGACAATTTTGTTTAAACTCATTAGTAAATAGAAGAGAGGGATTAAGAGAAAAATTTTTAATCAAAGTTAAAAACTCAGAAATTGATTTTTCTTATTCAACAAAATTAGATGCAGTGTTTCACTCACATGAAACAAATTAATGTGGCCTCAACTAAAGTCATTTTAGGAAAATGTTTAAATAAGAGTTGATACACAGAGAGATCTGTTATTACTGAAACTTATTAACACATCCTGTCTACAGAAAGGTGTTGGCTACCTAAAAGATGCTATCAAATATGCCGTTCTTATGAACAAAGAGCTGGAGTATATAATTTTATTGAGATATTTGAATGCATTTGTATGAATTACTAATAATGTTTTAAAAATATATGCATATAAAGATTGCTGAGAGCACACAAGTGAGAGTTTCTTTTTTCAAATAAGATGTAAGATTTCTGAAATTCAAACAGAGGAGATGTAAGACTTCAGACATTAAAACAGAGGAGATGTAAGATTTCAGACATTAAAACAGAGATGTAGTAAGCTTTCATTAAGATTTCAGACATTAAAAGGAGATGTAAGATTTCATACATTTAAACAGTGATATAAGATTTCAGGCATTCAAACAGTGATATAAGATTTAAGGCATTCAGACAGAGGAGATGTAAGATTTCAGGCATTTAGAGGAGATGCAAGATTTCAGACATTCAAACAGTGATATAAGATTTCAGGCATTCAAACAGGAGATATAAGATTTCAATCATTCAAACAGAGGAAATGTAAGATTTCAGACATTTAGATGCGATGAAAGATTTCAGACATTCAAACAGTGATATGATTTCAGACATTCATTACTAGAGATGTAAGATTTCAGACATTCAAACAGTTGACTTGCAAGTTTTCAAACGTTGGAAATGTTGGATTTCAGACATTCAAACAGAGTAGATGTGTATGGACATAAAAAGGTAAGAGATCAACCAAAAATGAGACTGTTGGAAGAATGCACAAACAGAATTCATAGACGTTAAATGAATATGGTGGAGCATAAAATATAACTACTCCCATTGTTTTTATGTACTTAATGCTAATGCTGATCATTCTCACTAAAGAAGAAGATTAGAACTTTCTTTAAATGTAGGTAACATTTCATTGTGACCCACAAGGCCATAGTTATTTTCATAGACAGACAGACACTCACACATACACACAAGATAAGGTACGCTATTTTTTTTTAAGCGACACCTTGAGGATTATTGAGTGTATGGTGCTAGTCTTTTTACATACCAATCAGCACTCAGTGTGTGATGTGGTCAATATCACACATAATAATAATAATTAACTGGTAGACAGACAGTCGGCACTCAGAGGTAAAGCAAGATGGACATATAATCAGATTGCAATGGGCACCATTAGTATTGGAACTCTTTGCTGGCTGTAGTAGATGAGGACTGAGCGCTAATGGGAATGCCCCTAGTGCAGTGATGTCAGTTCTTACTCAACTCAGCACATAATAATTTTCTTTCCAGAACATTTCCTGGTAACTGTTTTTTGAGCTGCCATGGTAGTGTAGTAGCTAGACACTCAACTGCTAGCCTGGTGGTCGTGGGTTTGAATCCACATCCAGGCAGATTGGTTAAGTGACCTGTGCTTTCAGGTCGACCCAGCCTAACAGGGGTACCTCGAAAAGTTTAGAGAAACAAAGGGGTCCAGCGGGTGTCAATTGGTCTGTCAATTGGTCTGTCAATGTATGGGTCACCAAATATCCTATAAGCATAAGGTATGTTAAAGGGTCCTTTACTTTTACAATTATTAACCTGGGTAGGACTTCACAATTACTGATAAAATAATCTGGGGGGGAAATATAAATATGCATCTTTTCAGGCAACATGTCATTTTCCCAGTGTTTGATTGTAATCATTATGTCAGATTTTTTCACTCTTAATACTGATCGATGAAGATGTTGGGTTTGTATTGACTCATGTTATTAATGTGAGCATGCTTTGCATCATTCATGAGCTTATAGCGCACAATATATACTGAAGGAGTTGTGAAAAGAATTCAGGTGAAATTTCTTAGAATGTAATAGTTGAAACAATCGGGATCTATGACTGTTGGCAGGTTGTTTTGTTGAGCTGACAGTTTTGTGTGGAATGCTGTTTGGGCATATTTAAAATGGATGGATCACACTAATTGGACATCGCTGAAAGCAATGGATGGATCACACTAATTGGATATAGGTGAAAGCAATGGATGGATCACTAAAGAAACAGGCAGATTTGGAGCATTGGTCATGTATTATCTGCAGAAGTGTCACTATAATTAGCAGGATTGACCATGATTTTCAAATTGAGTATTTACTAAGGAGACCACCACAGATAGATAGGCCTTGAAAACCCAAATCTAATGGTACCTCAATGTTGCCTGTATGTCAGTTCTAAGCAGAGATATTCATATTTGAGTGTCGGTGCCTTGGATAAAAATATTGCCATGCTTCCCTTAATTTTGGAACTCTTCAATGTGTCTCATTATTTCTGCTGCCAGTCCGCACGAGATTGTCTCAAACGGGTCTTTGACGGATATGAAAAGTACTTCAAAAATATGTTCCGTCATGTTAAATGATAAAAAAATAGTAAAAGTGTACAAATAAATTATTAATAATCGTTAAACTTGTATTCTCTTTAACTTTAGTAGTTCAAATTCCACATTTTGAGCGTTATGTCTGATCGATATTCATTATTCGCGTCGGCTGCCATCTTGGCTTTCCATTCACAAAGTTGAAACATCTCAGCAGAAATATTTTGTTAATACCACAAATGGAAGACGATTGGCGATGAAACTCTCCAAATATATATAAAAATTGATGCAGAATTTAAAAATCCATCTCAAAATATTCAAAGATTTACAAATACAGCTGTATAAAATAAAATTACTTACTGTCTGTCAAATAATTACATTTATTTAAAAGTTGTAATAACTTAACCAATCGCTATGCATAGAATGTTGGACTAACCTTGTCTGCAGAACCTAAGATGGCATTTGTTATTGTCACATGATATTTGAATGAATGAATGACGTCAAAAGCATGAATGGTCTTTATCTAGCCATTTTTGGGGACGCAGTGGATCATTCTGGGGTGGCACGGTATATCATATCCGGCTTCAGATCAGTCATGGCGCTACTAGCGTACCTACTATAATAAATGCATACTATTCTTCTGGTTCAGTTGACACCCTATACAATCTCATCCTGCTCTGGCCATGCATGTCAGGTAATTAGGTAGTGGACTATCCAGCACAGTATATACTGATATCTGGATTAAAGACTTAAATGAACATCATTCTGTGAGAACGTGAAATAAAAGGTGTGCTTTGATGATCCATGAAGGGCATACGAGAAAGAAGAGATATTTGTCAACCAGCACAAAGGTGGACATAGGACATTGCAGACACCTTGTGCATGAGTTGGGAGAAATGACCAGAGATGGAGTAACTTTTCAGTGATGGGAGCAGTGTTCTACAAATGAACTTCTCTATGATGATGCTTTTAACTGGTCAGCAGGTGATTCACATGTTATATTCATTTTCTAATTATGCACATATTTTCCACTCATATGCATGGCAGGGGGTTGGTCATTTGAGACCAGCAGCTGAAAATGGATGTGCTTCGGTCTGATTTCATGACGTAAATATTTATTTCTGGTACTTTTTAACTCTGAATCTCTTCAGCCCTCAGTGTAACAGACATTGTCAGACTCAGATTACCTGTGAACCCACTTTGGGACTGACAGATGACAGTGTAGTCCTTGTTAGTAAGGGTGTACAAATAAGAGAAGAATAATCTCCAGTCAATAATACATCCTGTCTCACTAGTTGCAAAAGAAAAAACGCTCATTGTGTTTCTTAAAGATATCTCTTCTTTATTTCACCATGGATCTATCTATGTATACCTCATGTATATTTCATCTGCTCCTAGTATTTTGACTTTATAATTTAAGCAACAGCTTCTGACAGGTGGAAGGCATTCATTAAGGTGTTTTTTTTTCTATTCTCATTCTTCAAACCTCTGTGATAATATACAATCTCCCCTAGTAATTTTACTCCTGCTGGTTATGGAGAAAACCTTTGTGATAGCAATACAGGTAATTCAAGGTGCAAAAGAAATATGTTGTCATTCTGTTTCTAGATTAGCTGGTCTTGTCACGGACAAATGTTACACACGTCATAATTTTTAGTGTCTGATCTCTTTCTCCTTGTTTCCTTCAAAGGGATGATGTTGATATATTTATAATGTGCCTAAAATTGCAGTAAACATCATTCCAGTGCTAAGTTTAGAGTCTGTGTTGTACCTTTTTTATTCAGATATTTTCCATCAGGTATACTCTCTACACCTCCTGCATCAACAGATAATATCGAGGATGAACAAGGCACATACATTTAAATGCAGTAGAAGAAAATAAGCTGCGATAGGAAACTATTAGAGCTTTGTCTTCCATAAGGAATGTATGGGACAAATGAATGTTTGAAAAACTAACATGCAAAGTAATTTCTAATGCAATCTTTATACACATGTATACCAGATATTTATTTATCAGCTTTCATTGTGTAGTCATGAGTGGAGTGACAGTTTGCAAGTGTATTTATATGTTGGATATGATGTGATTTTAAACTTTTAAGTCATTGAACATTTGATAATGTAAGCTGTGTATATTTATATTTGACTATATTTATATCTAACTGCAGAAACATATTTATGTATTAAGAAATATGTCTGGTGGTGTTAAACAGGTCTTTAATTATTTTCTGCATTTCTGTGCTGACTATGTTAAGTATAGAAATGTTGGCTGATGTGCAGCTGTTCACTACTAAGTTTCAAATTGTTATGCTTTTATGTATTCAATGTATTTGTTATTTATGAGTAGATTATTAAGAATTATAATATATCTTGCCTTTGGCAGCGACATTGAGCAGTGGTTCCCAGAGCTTGGGTCGAAACCCCCAAAGAGTTTTCTATGTCATCGC
>JACEFZ010002795.1:0-17069 GCA_014155875.1 Cepaea nemoralis | reverse complement strand
AAAATATAAAATTTTATTCTGATTTGATAACATGCATGTTATGTCATTTTAAAAAATGTGTTTTTTTCTTCTAGATTAATTTGTGAGTTGTGTTCATTTTATTTCGATTACATGAGTGGTTTGGTATATTGAGTTACATGCTTGTAAAGTTAGTTAAGTAAGTTTAAGTTTCAAATGAATGAGCTTTTGCTAAAGGTTTTTCGTTCAGAAAAGAGTTGATAAAAACTAATTTGTCCACTGATATAAGGTAGGGGGAAACTTAAGAGTAAATAGTTAAGGAATGCTATGCATTCATTAACTAGTGGGAAACCATAGTTGGTGAACGTGTGTACACGAATGGATAGACGTATCCAGGGCTTGCACACACGTCACTGTATTTATAAAATAGCAGGATGGGATGTACGGGGGCAAGATATAGGTGCTGTGAATACCAGCTTTAATTATATTAAAGGTGTTCATAAAATATGAACATGGGCTCATGGTAAAAGGTGAGATAACGGAAGAGGAACAGAATTGTGGTTGGCAATGTCAATGTGAAATATAGAAGGTTTATGAAAACTTATGCCAAATTGTTTTATAACGAACAATAATATATTCTTAAGGTGTTTTTAAAAAAATTATTTACAAAATTTTTTTATTGGCAAGGGAGGTAAAGGGAGAATGTCTTAAATGTACATTTACTGTATGTCCATGTGGTCATGTCGTGTATTCATTCTTTATGTTTCTTTATTTGGTGCGCACCACTTCTTTACTTTTTCTAACTACATTGTTTTTGTACGTCCTGGGGTTTGAAAGAATGAGAAATTGTGTAAGGTCACAAATTTCGATAAAGAATTTATGAGCTGTTCTTATGATATGTATATTTGATACAGGTAACCAGAAAGAACCAGAAATGAAGAATTATGTAGTGGTTGACTATAAAATGTTGGGGAAATAAAAAGGAAAGAAGGACTGGTTGGATTAACCGTGGTATTATATAAATAAAAGGCGAAGAAGAAGTATATGGGGAGGTTGTTGGCAGACCATATCACTGGGAGAAGAGTAAAAGATGTATTGTTTACTCAAACTTGGTTTTAGCGTAGGTTAGAAGACAAAGAGGGAATGGAGTATGGGGATTTAGAGTAAAGATTTTTCCTTTATAAGGAAAATTCTTTATTAAACATGGGGAGGTGTAACAGTATTGGGATCTAGTGGGAAACACAGATACAGCACGATTGAGCATTGAGACTGAAAGGGGTGGGAGATGCTCAATCGTGACGTATTGGGTTGGTATGGGCAGTTAGAACCCGGCTTTGGTAGCAAATGGAGGTGTACATCGAAGCTTTGTCAAGTTAAGCCAATAAACGTTTTATCAACAAACAAACGACAGGCCTTCGTCTTATTACACACTGTTATATCTGTTCAAGGCACTAAAGAAGATTGGCTGCCCACCAACTCTTCTGTCCATTGTGGAATCGTTCCACACAGGCATGAAGGGTATAATCAAGTTTGATGGTGCAACTTCTGAAGAATTTGAAATCAAGAGTGGAGTTAAGCAAGGTTGTGTACTAGCTCCCACCCTCTTTGGAATATACTTTTCACTTCTACTGAAATATGCATTTCGTGATCAGGATGGTGGTATATACATTCACTCACGCTCAGATGGCGGCCTCTACAATGCTCAGAGATTGAAGGCTAAGACCAAAATTAGGAGGGTACTGATCAGAGAGTTGCTTTTTGCAGATGATGCTGCAGTTACGACCCACTCTGAGGAAGAATTGCAATGTCTACTATCTGCATTCTCCAATGCTTGTTCTGAATTTGGTTTAACAATTAGCAAAAAGAAGACACAGATTATGTCACAAGGTGCACATGGGGTACCATCAATCTTTATTGATGACGCCAAACTAGAGATAGTAGACCATTTTACATATCTAGGATCAATGGTAAATAGCAAATTATCCCTAGATCAGGAAATCAACATCCGGATTGGTAAGGCAGCAACAACAATGAACAGATTAAGAAAAAGAGTCTGGGAGAACAGGAAGCTTACTGCCAAAACAAAAGTCCTTGTCTATCAAGCCTGTGTCCTTAGTACTCTTCTCTATAGCAGTGAAACCTGGACAACTTACTCACACCAAGAGAACAATTTAAACAGCTTTCATATGAGGTGTCTGCGAAGAATTCTTGGTATTAAGTGGCAAGACAAAATCACAAATACTGAAGTATTGGAAAGATCAGGTTGTGTGACAGTTTATTCCATGCTCAGTCTTCGTAGACTTAGATGGATAGGACATCTTAGGAGGATGGATGATGGTAGAATACCAAAGGATATCTTTTTTGGTGAATTACAGATGGGTAAGAGATCTCAGGGTCGGCCTCTACTACGATACAAAGATGTGTGTAAGCGGGACATGATTGATACAGGCATTGATAATGCACATTGGGAGCAAGTCGCCGCTGAACGTGTTGCATGGAGGGCAAATATCAGAAATGGAATAAAGTCAAAGGAGAAAATTATTGCAGAAAAGACACACACCAAGCGTTTGAGACGTAAGATGGTGCATGATGGTGGAAATGACCACGTGTTCACATGCACCGACTGTGAACGGACATTTACAGCGCAAATTGGCCTTATCAGTCACACTCGCTACCGCCATAGTTAAAAGTTATTATGCCTTTTTAGAGCACAAACTATCGTCTGTCAAGACGGCAAGGTGCCAATGGACTTCTACCAAATATGGTAGTTGTTTTGTATTTGTATCTCTGTAACATATCTGTTATTTTCTTCTCTCGATTTTGCCAAGTGTCTTTGTGTGTCTGATTTGGTTGACATGGGAAGACTATTCCGTAAACTTTTATAAGATTGTTTGATGTTAAGTCAAATGGAAATCCGCCTTATTTTTCCATTTGCCTAAGCCGATTATAATAGACTTTTGGACGTTTAATTTTGCCCCACTCCCTTTGCCGAAAAACGAGAACGTCTCCAAAATGATCCGTACAGATTTTTAAGTGGTCGGAAAGAAAATGGTATCGTCCGCATAAGCACGCAGCTTTTGTTCACCCTTCCCTGGTAGGAACGTACCCCTGACATTTTCGTCCTGTCATATCTTTTCTAGAAGTGGTTCTAGAGCGACAACGTACAGTAAAGGGGACAAGGGACATCCCTGCCTCACTGACTTAGTCAACCTGAAAGAATTGGTTAGGGTATGGTTTAATAGAATCCGACTTTCCGGTTTCAAATATAAAATTTTGACCCATGTCCGAAAATAATTTCCCTCGTTGCAGTGTGAGAGAATTTTGTGGAGGTATGAGTGAGATATTCTGTCGAATGCTTTTTCTTGATCTAAAGAGAGAATTGAGGACTGACAGTTTTTCAGATGTGTGTAGTTGATGATGTCCCTTATGAAGTGTGTGTGTTGCTGGATATTTCGGTGTTGTACACTACATTGCTGGTCTTCATGAATGAGAGATGCCATTACTGGTTTCAATTTATTCGTCAAAGTCTTTGTTAAAATCCTGTAGTCTACATTTAAAAGCGAGATAGGTCTGTAACTCTTTAAAAGTGTCTTCTCAGTGTTCTCCTTCGGAATAAGAGTGATGTAAGACGTGTTGAAACTGGATGGGAGTTCATGTTTGTGGAAAGATTCAGAGAATACTGCTAGTAAAAGGGGACCTAGAAGAGGAAAGAAAAACTGATAGAATTCAGCAGTAATACCGTCAGGGCCAGGCGATTTGCCCTTCTGCATTCCATGAACCGCTTGTGTTATATCTGTTAGTGTTAATTCAGTATCTAGTGTTAGTTTCTGTTCCTCTGTGAGTTCTTTTGTGAATTTCATAAAGTGTTCTTGCACGTGCGCCTGTGTGTTTTCCTCTGTATAAAGGTTCCTGTAATAATCTTCAAAGGCTAAGGCTATTTGTTGTGGCTCGACTTGTATATTTCCTTCCCTGTCAATTATCTGGCCTATTTGTCTGCTGCGCTGTATGTTTTGTTCTAAAGCTAGGTATTGTTTACTCGGTATCTCATGTGTTATAGTTTGTAACTTTGTTCGAAGTAAAGCCCCCTGAAATCGATGATGTCTGTGGAGATCTAATTCTCCCTGTAATGCTATGATGTGTGTTGAATTTTTGTCTGTCTGTAGTAAGAGCTTAATTGCATTCTGCAATACTTTGTCTTGTTTTAGTTTTTGCTTGTGTATTACAGCTGCTAGTATTTGAGTTCTCTCTCGTATAGTTTGTTTAAGTGTTTCCCAGAGTTCTCGCGCTTTACCCTCCGGTATATCGCTTGTGTATGTGAGGATCAGTTTTGTTATGCAATCTACATAGTCCTGATTTTGTAAAAGTGTGCAGTTAAGTTTCCAGTGAGGAGATCTTCTAAGATGTGGTGTTGCTTGTACTGTGTTTATTGTTGCAACTACCGCCTTATGATCTGTGAAGTTCATTGTCTCCTGTAAATGCTTAACTTGTGTTATATGATGTGTTATGGGCGCATAAATTCTATCTAATCGCGCTGCTCTGTTATGCGCATTGTGTGTGTGTGTTGTATCTGTTCCATGGGAGTGCATCTGCCTGTATGCGTCTGTTAGCCCATGGATATCTAAAATTGTTTGCAATGTGTCTAATTGATGTTCCTCCTCCCCCGTTGTGTTTATAATTTGCATTCTTACATCTCCATTTATAAGGTCGTGCGCCGAAAGTACGCAATTAAAATCACCCCCTAGAATGATGTTGTGACCCCGATATGAGCGTGATAATAAATTTTCCAGTGTTTGGATGAAGAGCGGCTGATTTCTGTAGTCAGGCGGTGCGTGTATGTTGAAAATTGTGTATTTATTTATGTTATTTCTCACCTGTACTATAGCTATCCTACCCTGGCAGTCCCTGTCCTTCTCTATAATCTGCCACCTGTCCGATGTCTGTATTATTGCTGTGCCCAATCCGATATGTTGAGTACTAAGACTAAAACATGAGTGTCTTAGACCTAAGCATGTTATGATATATGATGCGTGTTCATCGGTTTTAACGTTAGCTTCCTGAATGAGTATAAAATCAGGTTTATATTTGTGTATGAGTGGTATAAGATGATTAAATTTGAATCTTATACCTCGAATGTTAATACTCATTATTTTAATTTCCGCTGCCATTTTTGTTGTAAAATAAGAAACGGTTGAGCATAATTATGTTTCTTGTTTCAAAACTGTCTGTATTCCTGTTATCATTTCTGGAGATTGTCAGTAGATTCCTTCGCCGGGCTCGAAATCTCTAAGTCAATAACGAGGCGTGGTGAAGAATCTGACAGGTTTCTTTGTCGTGGTGGTGTGTTAATGTTATCACTGTCTATTTCGGTCATGGCGCTGGTCGTTATCTGTTAAGTATAATTACTTACGCATTTCTTTTTGTTTGACCTGTGCGCTTCAGGCGGTGTAGGGTAGTCGTGGTTGTTGAGGGGCGGCAGCGTGGTAACATGTGTTTGGCAGGCTGGAGGTGTCGAGCTCTCACCGTCAGACAGGCTCTTGGTTGAGCGTCCCCTTTTCCGACTGACCAGCTGGAAACCGTCTTCATCCTCCTTACTATGTTGATCTGTTTGGGAGTTCGAAGTGACTTTTTGTGCCAGTATAGGTGCCTTCTGGGTTTGTACTTTGGCCGCACATTTATTACTCCAGTGGGAGTCTTCCCCACAGACTGTACACGCCGTACGGCGCCCCGGAACTGTGATGAAGAGACGGTGTAGCTTGTCTTCTACCCCGTCCAACTCCATGTCTACGTAATGTGGCAGAGGTTCTTTCGGGTTGCACAGAAATAACCACTTGTCCGTGCTGTTTTTCAGTTTATGCACTTCCGCGTTTATATCTCCCGAAATATCCGCGCATATTTGCTTCACTGTCTCGATCTTTGCGGTTGTAGGCATCCAGTGAATCATAGCCTTGGTCTTTTCCTTCTCTATGTTTTCAATTACAATAGTTACTTTAGGATCCTGCAGTTATATACATCAGATCAATCATTTCAATGACTGAAATGGATGTTACTGTCACAGTACACAATGGAGAATTAAACATAAATGTGAAATGTTAAAAGTTGATTATAAATTGTAATTAAGTACAAAATAAACACATTTTCTGTAAGTAAACTAATAATGTTGTTATTGACATTATAAAATCTGACTAAGCAATTGACTTTATTATTTAGTAAGGAATACTACAGTGATTTTAAAGTTAGTTATTGATATTATTCTAGGTATACAATTTCCGTTGTCTAAACTTCAGTAATCTCCCTTGATACAATATTAAATGTTTATGTAGTAATAATAGAATGTTGGTAATTGCACAGAATGCATGAACATAAATAAATATTAATAAGTGTTGTGATCAATCAAGGCATTACTATCATGTTATTTATATTTTACATACTCTCTATGCAAACGTAATTGCACCAGCATTTGGCGAATCAAATCAAATCAAATCAACTTTATTTTAAAAGGGTCACAAATTGGGCACGCAGGCCCGTCTTACATTCGGCTCTTCCAATCACTCATTTTTCGTTCATCAAGAGCATTATACATTCACATAGGAAGAAGAACAAAAAACATTGTGAAATTAATGTTGTAAACATAAGCAAGGCAAATTACCATGTTATGAGGCCCATATCCCACCTACCCACACATCACCCCACCCACACACTCACCCCCACCTACCAACACACACACACACCCAGAGACACATACATACCCCACCAACCGACCCATCCACCTGCCGCACAACTCCAACAAACACACATTACCCTCACCTGTTTCCCCAACCCAAGCACACTCGCCACCCATACAAACACCTCCACCAACCCACACATCACAAACACACTTGTCAGAGTCTAATACATCCTAACCCACACACCCATCCCCCACCCACACATCCTCTCCCCACCCACACCTCCTACAACCCATCCCCCAACCACACCTCCATCGACCACATATTCCTCACCCACGCACACACATCCCCAACCAAACCACACATCGCACATCCATTCACACATCCCCAAACCATACACACACATCCCCACCAACTGACATCTCCCTACCCACCTATACATCCCCAATCCACTCACACACACACACACACACACACACACACACCACATCACCCACACATATATCATACACCCATCCACACATGCTCTAACCCACACCCCCAACACACACACATCCCCTACCCGCACATCACACACATCCCCTACCACACAATATTAACAATCCACGTACCACACACACATATCCCTCACACACATATCCCTCACCCACACATCCCACACCCACTTACCACCACACATCCCCCACCTACACACCACACACATATCCCTTACTCACATACCACACAATATCCCCACCCACATTCACACAAATACCCTCACCCACCCACACACACACATCCCCCACCCAGACACCACACACATATCCCTAACCAACACACCACACACCACTTCCAACCCACACACACACACATTCCCCACCCATCCACCAACACACACTCACTCACACATCCTCCACTATACACCCACACCCCCACCCACCCCCCAACCAAATATCTCTCGATCACACATACCCCCACCCACACACATCCTCCACCCACTCACGCATCCCGCCCCGACATATACAGATCCCTCACCCACCTACACATCCCTAAGCAACTCACATATCCTCCACCCACACACTCCCATCACCCACACATGCTTCCCTCAACCATCACACATCCCCTACTCACCCACACATATACCCCACCCATACACACTTCCCCGCATCCATCAAACAATCCCCCACCCACACACCACACACTATCTCCCACCCACACACATATCCACACCCACTCACCACAAACATACCCCCACCCACACACCATGCTCACATCCCCCACCAACACACCACACACATATCCCAAACCCACACACCATACATTTCTCCCTTACATCCCCAATCCACCCACACACATCCCCTACCCACACAACCCAGCTACCTACACATTCCTCCCCAAAACCATACACACATCCCCCACACCCATTCCCACACCCCTACTTTCACCCCCACACATCCATCAACACATCCCACCTACACCCATAAATCTCACTACCCACCAACACCCATTCACCCCAATCCATCCAAACGCATACCACCACTCAAATACTCACACACATACACTGAATTGTCGTGAGCAGTCTCATAAAAATGTTAAACATGGAGAAAAATGTGTACATATACAGTGTGTGACGTAAAAAATAGTGATGCTCCCACACACACACACACACACACACACACACACACACACACACAGAGATACACACAGAGACAGTCAGACACACACACACACACACATTCACTCTCACGCTCACTCATTCTGTTTCTCATTCACACTCACTGACTCTCTCACTCAAACTACAGAAATGTACATACGTTTATATTATACATGATTTAAAAAAAATGGTATTCAACTGATAATATGACAGATGAGAATACACAAACATATGGATTCGCGTGTTACATGACATGCGTCTGCTCAACTCTGGCAGACGCCAGATGATGATGAGAGAGAGAGAGAGAGAGTGAGAGAGAGAGAGAGAGAGAGAGAGAGAGAGAGAGAGAGAGAGAGAGAGAGAGAGAGAGAGAGAGAGAGAATGAGAGATAGGGAGAGGGGTGGGGGGGAGAACAATTTATTCAAAATGAATGAAATTTACAAACATAAATGACACTCCTCTACACATAATATTTGTCTACATAAACCCCATAAACTTGCACGGCCTTTCGCCAGTGGGAAAGTAAGTGCATGCAGGCCTTGACGGTGCCAGACCAGGTTTTGTCCTGATCACTTCGCCTATTAATCGTCATCTCTCCCACTCCTATCACCTAGGCCATAGCCACCAATCACACCACTCACCTTCTCGTTGCTACTTTGGCGTTGAAATCCCCGAGGATGACAGTCATTTCAAAATTGGTCCTCGGCCATGTCTAATTCGTTATACCATTCAAGAAGCCATGGGCAACGAAACGTGAGGAGAAAAAATTCATTGGCATTGAGAATCTTTCGTATTTACTGAACCCTTGCCTTCTATAAGTCCACATTGTTCGACTCCTATTTATATCATCATCATCAAGTGCCATGCCGACCGGCGTAGACGTTCATGACTCCCCACAGATCTAGTCTTTGGGTTTCTGGATCAACTCTGCCGTTGAAATTCCCCCAAATGCCACAGTCGCAATCCACACTGTATCATTTCTCTTGGTCTGCTTCTCTTCCCCTTGATCTGTCCAGTTTTCACGATGTTCTCTAATGCCTCTCTTCTTATTACATGACCAAAAAAGTTGTTTGCCTATTTTTTTTTATTGTTGTATGTAGTGTTCTAGTTTCATTAGCCTCTTTCAGGCATTCGTCGTTAGTTTTATATCCATTATAATTGATACCCTGCCGGTTACCGTGGCCAAAGGCTTGCGAATGAGCCGCTTACCAGGCGTTAGAAACTCAGCTGCGACCGAATTGTGCAGCAGACCGTGTCGCGTTGTCCGAATACACGTGCACTTCAATGCCACTTAAGAGGCCAGGAGAGGAGCCAGACATAACGAACTCATGGCAACATTGGGCAGAAATACTTTGGGCTGGCTGTTGCATCGGGAGACTGAGCTCGCACGAAAATAACAATGTTGGAACCGCGACTAACTAACTAACTAACTAACTAACTAACTAATTAACTAACTAACTAACTAACTAACTAACTAACTAACTAACTAACTAACTAACTAACTAACTAACTGACTGACTGACTGACTGACTGACTGACTGACTGACTGACTATCATTGGCACCTTGCCGTCTTGACAGACGATAGTTTGTGCTTTAAAAAGGCATAATAACTTTTACCTATGGCGGTAGCGAATGTGACTGATAAGGCCAATTTGCGCTGTAAATGTCCGTTCACAGTGGGTGCATGTAAACACGTGGTCATTACCACCATCGTGCACCATTTTACGTCTCACACGCTCGGTGTGTGACTTATCTGCAATAATTTTCTCCTTTGTCTTTATTCCATTTCTGATGTTTGCCCTCCATGAAACACGTTCAGCGGCGACGTGCTCCCAATGTGCATTATCAATGCCTGTATCAATCATGTCCCGCTTACAGACATCTTTGTATCGTAGTAGAGGCAGACCCTGAGATCTCTTACCCATAAAGAATAGCAACACCGTTGCCTTCCATGCAAATCGTAAGAGGCGACTAAGGAGGATATGGTTCCGTCGCCCTGCTACTGAGTGAGTGCGTGGCGTGACACTGTGAGCTGTGAGTTTCACGTGGAATGCTTTTACATCTGTCCGCGGTTTCCGTAGTGTGAACTGCGTGTTCAGAACGATGTCGGCTGGCTGTTGCTGGATTGACAGGTTTGCCTTTTCGATCTCGCGAGTGCATTTTTCAGAAGATTCCTGGGAGTCGCCACTGGAGCTGCGAAGTTCGTGCTTTGTGAGGGACTTTCGGCGGGTTGTCCTGCGGAAGGAGACCGAACCATGTGGGATAAAATCCGGGTCAATGAAGTCTTTCTGGTGACTGCCGTTTCCATCGACGATGAACTGTATTTTTCATGGAGGTCTTTTGTGTTGGCATTCTGTAGACGGCATTATGCACAGTGTACCTGCGCGGGCTGTTGGCTTGCCTATACTCCTGTCTATTCCATTGTTCACATTGGGCAGCGAGGAGCGTTTTGTGTGGTATTCACTGGCACAGGAGCGGAGCAATATGGGGACGACCCATTGCCGTGATGTTGGAACCACGACTAACTAACTAACTAACTGTAATTCACCAAATAAGATGTCCTTTGGTATTCTACCATCATCCATCCTCCTAAGATGTCCTATCCAAGTCTACGAAGACTGAGCATGGAATAAAAACAACCTGATCTTTCCAATACTTCAGTATTTGTGATTTTGTCTTGCCACTTAATACCAAGAATTCTTCGCAGACACCGCATATGAAAGCTGTTTAAACGTTTCTCTTGGTGTGAGTAAGTTGTCCAGGTTTCACTGCCATAGAGAAGAGTATTAAGGACACTGGCTTGATAGACAAGGACTTTTGTTTTGGCAGTAAGCTTCCTGTTCTCCCAGAATCTTTTTCTTAACCTGTTCATTGTTGTTGCTGCCTTACCAATCCGGATGTTGATTTCCTGATCTAGGGATAATCTGCTATTTACCACTGATCCTAGATATGTAAAATGGTGTACCATTTTCATGTTCGGCGTCGTCAATAAAGATTGATGGTACCCCATGTGCATCTTGTGACATAATCTGTGTCTTATTTTTGCTAATTGTTAAACCACATTCAGAACAAGCATTGGAGAATGCAGATATTAGACATTGCAATTCTTCCTCAGAGTGGGTCGTAACTGCAGCATCATCTGCAAAAAGCAACTCTCTGATCAGTACCCTCCTAATTTTGGTCTTGGCCTTCAATCTCTGAACATTGTAGAGGCCGCCATCTGAGCGTGAGTGAATGTATATACCACCATCCTGATCACGAAAGGCATATTTCAATAGAAGTGAAAAGTATATTCCAAAGAGGGTGGGAGCTAGTACAAAACCTTGTTTAACTCCACTCTTGATTTCAAACTCTTCAGAAGTTGTACCATCAAACTTGATTATACTCTTCATGCCTGTGTGGAACGATTCCACAATGGACAGAAGAGTTGGTGGGCAGCCAATCTTCTTTAGTGCCTTGAACAGACCCTCACCACTGACCAAATCAAATGCCTTTGTGAGGTCGATGAAGGCAATAAACAGTGGTTGATTCTGTTCACTGCATTTTTCTTGCATTTGTCGCAATGAGAATATCATATCAATAGTAGACCGATTCTGTCGAAAGCCACACTATGATTCAGGGTAGATTTGATCTCCTAGGACTTGAAGTCTGCGCAGAACAATTCTGGCAAATACTTTTCCAACAATACACAGAATAAATACACTTTTCCTTCTCGCCAGCATAGCTCTATTAGCTGGTGGGTCTGTAGAGTTAGTGTGTCTTGCCCACTCCTGATAACCTCTATTGGAATCCCATCCTTACCTGGAGCCATGACAGATGCAAGTTCACTTATAGCACACTTAACTTCTGTTATCGTGGGAAGTGTGTTCAGGTGGTCAAGAGTTGGTAGAGCCTCTATGGCGTTGAGGGCATCATCCACTAGTTTGGTCTCACTTGAGTAAAGCTCTAAATAGTGCTCTACCCATCTGTCCATCTGCTGTTTCTTATCAGTGATGATTTCTCCAGTCAAGGTTTTCAATAGTGCATTTCTTTTGATCACTGGACCATAGGCTTTCTTTATTCCTTCATACATGCTTCTTATGTTTCCCTTATCACTTGCGATTTGAATGGACTCACATAACTTGATCCAATAATCATTTGCATACTACCTGGCAGCCTTTTGCACATCCTTCCTAGCTTGCCTTAGCTCACTCTGAAAATAAAGTTTGTTCGTTCGTTCGTTCGTTCACTCAGAGTGTTACGCGTTGGTCTTTCCTTGTTTCTTAAGAGAGCTATCTACTTCTTATCAATCAAGGGCTTCAGAGTCTCGCTGTTTGACGCAAACCAGTCCTGCCTCTTATGATCCACAGTGCTGTAAACCCCTACGGCAGTTTTATAAAGAGTTTCCTTAAGTTGACCCCACTTTTCATTTACTGTACAATTTTCTGGTGTATCAGTGAAAGCGTCTTCGAGTTGCTGTTGAAACTGAAAGCACTTTTCAGGATCGCGAGTGTTAATAATATTAATCCTGGGGCTAGATTTGTGTTTAGCTGTGTAGATTCTCTTTGGTCTCACTCTAACCCTTGCAACAACCAAAGAATGATCCGTATCACAGTCAGCACTGTGGTAACTTCGAGTCAATGATATATGGTTCAGATGTTGTCTCCGTGTGATGATGAAGTCCAGCTGGTGCCAATGGCCGGATCTTGGATGTTTCCATGTGACCTTATGCATCTCTTTTGTTTTGAAAAAAAAGGAGTTTGTAATACATAGGTCATTTCTAGTAATACATAGGTCATTTCTAGTGCAATGCTCCAGAAACCTTTACCCATTTTCATTCATGCGACCGATGTTGTATTTTCCAAGGCACACTGGCCATGAACTCGAGTCCTTGCCCACACGAACATTGAAATCACCGAGCATATAAATGTAGCCAGATTTTAGAACTGCCTTGATCACGGAGTCTAACTCCTCATAGAACGAATCCTTCACATCATCAGAGAAATCGAGTGTCGGTGCATATGCAGTAATAATGGTGGCAAAACCATAAGAGGTTGCCAAGCGCAGGGATAATAGTCTTTCATTTCCTCCTGCTGGAATTTCAATCATTCCCAGTAGCGAATTTTTCACTGCAAAGCCCACACCGTGTTGCCTTTTTTCTGCCTGCTCTCTACCCTTCCAAAAAAGGTGTAATTATTTTCCCTGAGTGACCCTTGCTAATTTTTTAACGTCTCTGTCCTTGTCTTGCGATGATCAGTCTTTAAGCGAATCATGATGTACTAGGCAATTTTAAAGAGGTAGTTTGCCGTTGCTTTCCTCTATGGCAGTGACCGTACTGGTCGGAGACCGCAGCCATTGACTCAAGAAGAGTTCCTCTGCCTGCCGTCGTGAACTCGAGACCATAACCAACAAGTATATGTCGGCTGCCCTCAAAATTTCATCCACCACCTGCCTTCCGTGGCTTCTTTTAAAAACTTCCAATAAAAGAACACAAAATAACATCACATAATCCACAGGAAATCACTATTCACAGGAAATCCATAGGAAATGACACGAAATCCAAAGGAAAACACTACATAGCGGCCCACGAAAAGTACGCATCATTTTGTCGCCATTGTACCGGAAGACTCAGGTTATGGTCGTCACTAGGAAGAAAGAAGTGCCACAATGTAATATACAAGTAAATGGAAATATTCTTCAACAAGTGAATCGGTACAATTATCTTGGAACAGTCATAACATCTGATGGGAGATGCCTTGAAGAGATTAGAACAAGAATCGCCATGGCGAAAGTAGCCTTTAGCAAGATGAAAAACATTCTGACCAATAAAAAGATGTCGATTGAAACGAGAAAAAGAGTGCTGAGGGGATACATAGAGCCTGTTCTATTGTATGGATGTGAAACTTGGACAATGAGCAGTCAAGCTGAAAAACATCTGAAGGCTGCAGAAATGTGGTTTCTGAGGAAAATGCAAAGAATACCATGGACAGACAGAAAAACAAATGACGAAGTACTACAGGAGACAAATGAACACCGTAAACTGATTAGAGAAATTAGACGTAGACAGTCAAAAGTTTTTGAACATGTTATGAGAAGAAATGGATTGGAGAACTTGGTGACAACTGGCAAGATCGAAGGGAACAGACCAAGAGGAAGACCGAGAGGAAAATACCTGGATGGCTTTGCCACATGGCATGGACGAGACAGCAAAACTGAGCTGATCCACGACACTGGTGATCGAGTGAAATGGTGAGTCATGACCGCCCACGCTTTCCGGCATAGCACATGATTGATTGATTGATTGAGTGACCCTTCCTCAGCGAGGCGAGTCTCCTGCAGGCCAGCAATATCAATGTTAAGACGATTGAGTTCGGCATCAGTCACAACCGTTTTTCTCACATTGACAATATTGGTCAAGTCAGTGGAAAATCCTGGACACATGGTTCTCACGTTCCAGGTTGCAAGCCGTAGCTTGAGGTTCCTATTTTTATTTTTATTTGTACCTGGTGCATTGGTTTTACAGCCTGCGAATCAGATTTTTTCCTAGCCCCAAGCACCCAGTGAAGCAGGCAGGCTGTGGCGGATCAGCACCCAATTGGCCGGGTGCACCCAATTCACATGAGTGAAGTAGGGGTAATATCCTACTAAGGTAATATCCATCCCTAGCACACAAAGACTGGGACGGTGGAGAAGGTGGGTTAATCTAAATAGATCAACGGCTTCGAAAGCGAAACAGCAGAGTGTGTGACACACATGAGGCGTGTTCAGGACACGCTAGTAAATATGGCTGGCCATCGTCGAAGAGATTGGGACTTCACCATGTAATATCTCAAAGACAGCAACGGTAATTCAACAACAAGAAAAAAGCGATACAGGTAATTCTTGGTCCCCTGGAGATGAGCTTGTTGTAAATATTCACAGGGAAGAGACAACTCCTATAGTGAATAAGGAAGTGCAAAATGACGACTGCATCCCACATTCTTTTGAAAGGGTGCGTTCTAACAATACCTACCTGAAAAGTAGAAGAAGTCTGAGAATTGGTACGTGGAACGTACGCACCTTACATCAAGCAGGGAAGGTTGATAACCTTATTGCAGAGGCAAAAAAAACAAAACATGATACAAGTTACATAAGGAGAGAATATTACATATTCATTAATTCAGGAGGAGATCATCATGAGAGAGGAGTAGGAATTTTAGTATAACGAGATTTAGAGAAAAATATTAGTGGATTCTGGACTCATAAAGATAGGATGATATTTCTCAAAATTAAGGCAAGATCATTCAACATAGTAATCTTTCAGATATATGCTCCAACAACTGATTATAGTAATGAACAGCTAGAAGAATACCATGAAGACCTACAACAAACACTAAAAGTTGTAAAATCATCAGAGGTCCTAATTGTCATGGGAGACATGAAAGCAAAAGTCGGAAAAAATAAATATAAGCAAATAGTAGGGCAATATGGTATGTGAAACAGAAACGACAGAGACCGGCTGATACAGTTCTGTGAAGAAAACAATCTTATTGTTTGCAACACATTTTCCCATTATAACCCTAGGAAACTGGTCGAGATAGAACAATAAACCAAATCGACTACATTATGATTAGAAATAGATTTTAAAAAGAAATGTTAAAAATGCCAAAACATACCCTGGTGCTGATATCAACTCTGACCATAATCCTGTAGTTTTAAAATTACAAATAAAACTTAAAAACCCAGGAATAAGGAAATCGAAGACACCTCAAGTAGATATATCGGCATTGAAACAACCAGAAACAAGACCTAGTTGAAGTCAAAAATAGATATGATGGGCTAATCATTGAAAGTATGGAACAATATCGACGTAAAATTCCCGAGGATAAAATTAATACAAAATGGGAAAGTGTAAAAACCAGTATACAGATTGCAAATACCACCTTGCCAGTGAAGATTAATAGGAAAAAACAATTATGGATAACCGATGAAATCTTGAGTAAAATGTCTCAAAGAAAGAAAGCAAAGAACACTCCAGAGTATATAGTAATAGGTAGAGAAATACGTCACATGTGCAGAGTTGCCAAAAGAAGAGTGGCTGCAGAAACATTGCAAAGAAATAGATGATCTGAAAATAAAACACAACTCGAAAGGATTACATGAACATATAAAAAGATTTACACAGAAGAAAAATTATATAACAGGAAACGGTTGTAAGAGAGGGCAAAATGGAGAAATTATAATTAATAACACTGACATAATAAAAAGATGGACATAGTACACATAAGATTTATTTTGGGACAACAGGGTCAATAGACCAACATTGTATAATACTCAAGATGGACTAAACATATTAGTGGCTGAAGTAGAAAAGGCTATTAAAAAGATGAAAGAAGGAAAGGCTGAAAGTCCTGACAAGATAACAACAGAGATGATAACATCCTTATCCAGTTTTGGCATTGAAACTATCAAAGAATTATGTAATGATATATATAATACTGGATACATCCCCAAGGACTTGAAAACATCAATTTTCATCACACTACCGGGTAGCGGGGTAGGGGTATCCCCTATCAAAGGAGAAGTAAGGCGCCTCCTTCCCTCCGCTAGCCTACGGGACACCCTTGGGCAAGGTGGAGTACCCGTTTAGCCCCCCGATCAGGGTTACGTGAAGCCATGGGTGCAGGTGGTGGATGAAGATGGAGAGCAGCCGACAGATAGTTGTAGGTTATGGTCTCCACCTTCACGACGGTAGGCAGAGGATCTCTTTTTTGAAGAGACAATGGCTACGGTCACTGACCAGTATGGTCACTGCTGGGAAGGAAAGCAATGGCAAACTACCTTCTTTACAGATGCC
>JACEFZ010002794.1:12500-17262 GCA_014155875.1 Cepaea nemoralis | reverse complement strand
CAAAAAAACATAGATAGCAACACAGCCAGACATACATAGACTAGAACACAGCCAACAACATAGAATAGCAGACACAGCCAGACATACATAAAATAGCACACAGCCAACATACATAAAATAGAGACACAGCCAGACATACATAGATAGCAACACAGCCAGACATACATAGATAGGACACAGCCAGACATACATAAAATAGCAGACACAGCCAGACATACATAGAATAGCAGACACAGCCAGACATACATAGACTAGCAGACACAGCCAGACATACATAGACTAGCAGACACAGCCAGACATACATAGACTAGCAGACACAGCCAGACATACATAGACTAGCAGACACAGCCAGACATACATAGACTAGCACACACAGCCAGACATACATAGACTAGCAGCACACAGCCAGACATACATAGACTAGCAGACACAGCCAGACATACATAGACTAGCAGACACAGCCAGACATACATAGACTAGCAGCACACAGCCAGACATACATAGACTAGCAGCACACAGCCAGACATACATAGACTAGCAGACACAGCCAGACATACATAGACTAGCGGACACAGCCAGACATACATAGACTAGCAGACACACAGCCAGACAGACATAGACTAGCAGACACACAGCCAGACAGACATACAGAGAAAGAGATATGATGACAGACTGACAGGCAGGTAGATATTCCCAGAAAGAGGCAGGTGAGGACTAAAGCAGTAAACTACACCTGTCTTCTTCCTTGCAGGCCACGCTAAACCAAACTAAGAGATGGAACATCTTTATGAAAAGCTGTGCCCCCGGAAGGAAGATCTGTGCTCCTAGAACCAAGATCTGTGCTCCTGAAAGGAATATATATATCTCCGCTGTAGTTTTCACCTCCTCTCTCGAGAGAGACGCTTCCCCAGAGGCAAGCTGGTCAGAACCATCAGACAGAAGGTGAACTGCGCATCTCTTTCATCCGAAAATACTTGGAAATATGAAATATTCTGTAAGAACCGATCTAGCCTTGACCTCGACTTCATAGTGCATAGAGTAAACATTGCAGACGCATTTGGTGTGACATTGACATTTGATGACATTGCCATGTGACAGAGTCAAAGATATTCGCAATCATCACAAACACATCAGACATGTTTGCCACACAAACAAAAACAGCCAAACAAACATCGCCCGGACTGGCTGGACTGAACAAACGGATCCGGTGGATAATGGCTGCTTTGGTTTACTTCCGAATATGCTCAACTGACCATCATATTAAAGCTCTTCGGAACATGCATCAATGGACACTGAATACTCACGGGGCCGTGTCTGATGATGGAATCAGACAGATATATGTCACTTCCAGGTAGGTGCATGTGCCACTACTTATGTGTTTCTGTGTGGCCAGGTAGGTGCATGCGCCAGTACTTATGTGTTTCTGGGTGACCAGGTAGATGCATGCGCCAGTACTTATGTGTTTCTGTGTGGCCAGGTAGATGCATGTGCCAGTACTTATGTGTTTCTGGGTGACCAGGTGAGCTTTTCGTTTGCGCTAGCCACCTCTCTGTTAACAGGGGTAATGGCAACTTGTAATGTAATGTTATACTGCCCGTGATCGATGGACCGTGGATAGAGCGCTTAGCCTACTAAGATCAAGGCGAAACAAGTTAGGAGTAGCATTGTAGTGCGATTGTCTCTGCCTGTGTAGAGATAGACCGACGAGCTCCTTATTGAGCTCCCTCCTGTCTGCGTGTTATAGAGGTTCCAGAAAACACTGGGAATGAACAGAGAGTTTGTGAAAGAAATAAAACAGAGGCAAGTGAAATATTTCGGCCACTTTAAAAGACATAACACTCTTTTAAAAACTATATTGGAGGGTAAGATTGAGGGCAAGCGAGCAAGAGGTGAACAAAGATGGAAGTGGGATAACATTAAGAGATGGACGAACATCAAACTATTAAAATGTTCAGTCAAGGCGAGAAACATTTGAGTTGAGTTAAGTTGAGTTAAAAACCGACATCACTGCACTATGGAGATTCCCATATGTGCTTCATGCCCTCGTTCAACAGCCAGCGAAGAGTCATACTACTAATCGTTCCCACCGCTATCTGATTAAACGTTCTCCTGGTCTTCCCTCTCACTTTTGAGATCCTTCCAGATCCCCTGCCGATCCCCCGCAATCTCATTCGTTCCTCCTCTCAGTCTGTTCCTTTTGGTCCCACAAACGCACGACCACCTCCCCCTTGACCATAGGCAATCTACCACCAAGCGGTGTATTCCCTGCTAGCCTATTAGACTGTTCATTCCCTTGCACCCCCGCATTACCAGGGCAACATATCCATACGATTCACACAATCTGTGACCTCTGAAGCGACAATAGCCATTCTACACGAAACATTCCTTTCTCCACTTTACTAAGCATACTCTCTGAATCCGTAATGAATATAGTGTGTGTTTCAGTAGTCTCCTCTAGCCAACTGAATGCCGCTGTTACTGCCTTCACATCCATTCTCATGCTGGTGGTCGTAGTTCCATATGCCAGACTCTCTGTTTTCAAGACTCGTCCATTAGCCTCTGCAATAAAACCCCAGCCACTACATCTGTTTCTCGCCACTGACCCATCGGTGTAGATGACTATGTCACCTTGATGTGTGTTGCTCTGGATCAGCTGTTGAACTTCAAACTCAGTGCGGCCCGCTGCTCATTCTCTGCACTCACGACCCAGTGTTATTATTACCTTGTGCCAGTCCGTCATGTCTTATGGAACTTCAACCGAGAGAAAGACAGTGTTGGAGATTCATTGCAGCCAACGTCATGCATTGTGGAGACGGTACCTGCTTAATTGATTTTCTGCGTGTAATATTGTCAGATATACTATAATTTTCTCCATGGGGTAGAGTGTAATATTATCAGGTATAATACAATCTTCTCCATGTGGTAGAGTGTAATATTATCAGGTATAATACAATCTTCTCCATGTGGTAGAGTGTAATATTATCAGGTATAATACAATCTTCTCCATGTGGTAGAGTGTAATATTATCAGGTATAATATACTCTTCTCTATGTGGTAGGGTATAATATTATCAGGTATAATATATTCTTCGTACCCGCTTGCCCCCCACTCCCCCTTCAACCCAGCCGGTGGATAATAGGCCCGACAATCGCGTAGTCTGCATTCCCCCTGATCTCCCTCTGTCAGACTTTGAGAGGGGGGTCTTGAACAAAGGCCTCCGTTTCATTCCGTTGCGACCATCGGTCGACTATTATACAGTACTACAGGACGTACACAGGTTTCACCGTACTCTCCGACTGAAATACTTCTTCAGCACTAAAACCAACAACTCCGCCACTCCCACCCCCTCTAGCCCAGCTGATGACTTTTCAGAATTTCCAAGAGCCAAGTCTTCGTGGACACCTAACCCTGGATCTTCTAAGGCATTAGACCTGTTCATCGACAAAACGCTTTTTGACATTCAGAAACTGCGACCAAGACCACTCAGACGTTCTAACCTCACTTCAGATGAAAGGGAGGCGCTGACCCAACTTCAACGTCGGGACGACATCGTCATTAAACCCGCTGACAAGGGTGGAGCAGTCGTTGTTTGGCGGAAGGACTTGTACATTGCAGAAGGACATAAACAACTCAGTGATGGGTCTTTCTACCAACCACGCCCAACAGATGACACAGTCGACAATAACCACCAGGTCAAACTGGTCACTTCTGCGCTGATCCAACAAGGGCTTCTTCCCCCAGCAGCCAAGTCTTTAAATAAGCATGACAGCTGCTTGGGCAGATCAATGTTTTGTATGCTGCCCAAAACACACAAACTGAACAATCCGGGCAGACCAATCGTATCAGCCTGTGCATGCCCCACTGAGCACATATCCGGGTTCTTAGACAGAATTTTCCAACCGCTGGTTGGTGACCTCCCATCATATTTGAAAGACACCAACCATGCGATAGCGACGTTTGAATCTATAACATTCACGTCTGATAACCAGTATCACATCTTCACCCTTGATGTGACCTCACTGTACACGTCTATCCCACATAATGATGGTCTCTCAGCTATAAAGTTCTTCCTTGACAGGCGTCCCAACCCTACTATTGCCACGGACGCTATTCTGCGCCTGGCTGAGCTGGTCCTTACTCTCAACTCATTTGAGTTTAACGGCCAGTACTTCAATCAGATCAGCGGGGTTGCAATGGGTACTAAAATGGGCCCTAGCTACGCATGCCTTTTTATGGGCCACCTTGAGTACCAGATATGGCAACTCTACAACGGTAGAATCCCTGAACTATACAGGCGATACAAAAAAAACCTTCGACCGGTACTTTCTCTTACCTACCATCCGCATAATTTTTCAGTTAAGAATATCCTCTTTCGACATCTATCTATCCTTCAAGCTGACCCTACTACCAGTGCGATATTTTCAGAGAAACCACTAGTGGCCTACAGACGTGACTGTAACCTCAGAGATGTACTCGTCCACAATAGAGTACAGGGATTTCCACCTCCACCCTCACAATTAGGAACTAAGGCTTGCCTGAGATCTCGGTGCAAGACCTGCCCATATGTGATCCACACTCCAGTAGTGCGATTCCCCAAAGGCAATTTACGCATCACAGAAGAATTTTCCTGCACCAGTCGCAACATCATTTACGCCATAATATGCAAAAGGTGTGATATGAAGTACATTGGGCAGACGGGCCTCATGCTAGCCGACAGATTCCGCCAACATCTGATGGACATCAACACCAACGAGCGCAAGCC
>JACEFZ010002794.1:0-7500 GCA_014155875.1 Cepaea nemoralis | reverse complement strand
ACTTATCAACATCTTTTTTTTTAAAAAAGCATATATTGTTAACTCGGATCGCTACCTCTTAACTTAACACGATTTATAAATTTGTTGTTGTTGTTTTTATTTATTTATTTATTTATTTTTTTGAAGGACTGGCGGTTCCCCCATAGGATAGAGCAGCACTCTGAGCCCCCCCCCCCCCCCCCCCCCCCCCCCCCCCCCCCCCCCCCCCCCCACTGGTTTTTGTTGAAAGCCCATTAGTCCCACTATGTGCCTTAAGCCAATAGTGGTCCACAAATGCCCACTACCAGTGTTACTGGACAGCGAGTTAGGTTGTTAGTGGCCGTCTCTTTACTTTAGCCAGACCAAGCGCAGATAAATCTTCACTTGATCTTAGCCAAAAGCCGAGAAACGATCATTTAACTGGGCATATATGAATACGGCGTCAAAATCAAAAGTTAATTTTACGCTAACTAACTCCTTAACAATATATCGCTAGCTGTAACAACTCTGTCCCTATCACTCGCTATAGTCTAACCCCCTTCTCTCTCCAAGGCTAACGTCGAGCCCCTTCTCTGTCCCCGGCTAGAGTCCGACTATCTTGCCCCACGGGTCTTGCTCACGGAAACCTCACACGAGCCGTGTTCACACAAACACTTGGTCTCCTGTCGTCCTGTCCTTACTCTGTACACTAACTCGTCTCTGTGCTTTGTACTCTGTCTACTCTTTGAGTCTACTTCTGTCTTATGTGAACTGTTGTCAACTTATGTATAGAACTGAGAGAGACCGGCAAGCGAGTGTGCTATCTACTGTGCTAATATCCATCCATCATGTGCCATGCCGGTAAGCGTGGGCGGTCATGTTCTGCCATCTTACTCGATAAACAGAGTCGTGGATCAGCTCCGTGTTTCTGTCTCGACCATGCCACAAGGCCAAGCCATTCAGATACTTGTTTCTAGGTCTTCCCCTTGGTCTGTTCCCCTCGATCTTACAGTTGTAACCGATTCGGCAGGATTCGGCAGACTGCGCGGAAGAAATCATTCCTGATTCAACGGGCAAGACGGCGTTTACCTGCAAAGCGTTGTGGAACGTAATGAGCACGGCAAGGCACGTAGAGCGCCCTGGTCATCCACTGCACCTGTATTCGTCTCCAATCGTCTCGACTTGTCTTGCCACTGGACTCAGATGGACTCAGGCGAGAGAGTGAGGTCGACGAATTGCGCAACTCTTCCTCACTTTAATCCAAGTCATCGCGCAAGTCATTCTTCATCCAACGTCACCCACGGCTCCACACCTTCAACCCTACTGGATGAAATGAATGGTCATCATCATTCTTGATGGACAAACAACACACACAACAACACAACACAGTTGTAACCAAGTTCTCCAAATCATTTCTTCTCATAACATGCCCAAAAAATTGTGACTGTCTACGTCTAATGTCTCTGATCAGTTTACGATCTTCATTTGTTTCTTGAAGGACTTGTTCATTGGTCTTTCTGGCTGTCCATGTTATTCTTTGCATTTTCCTCAGAAACCACATCTCTACAGCCATCAGATGTTTTTCAGCTTGACTGCTCATTATCCAAGCTTCACATCCATATAAAAGTACAGGTTCTATGTAGCATCTCAACACTCTTTTTCTCGTTTCAATTGACATCTTTTTATTGGCGCTAATATATCTTCCTAAAAATGCAACATCGTGTAGTAATCAAATCCGTCTGGCAATTGGCTAGCCTCGCCATGACCATTCTGCTGCTGCCCTCTACAGGACATCCTGCAGTAGACTGCTCCGTGAACTGATTCATCCGTGTACGTTTTCTCTTAGGAAGAGGCGTATGTTTTCTTACAAAGAGTCCAACAGCTGCGTCCATTGAGAAACCCCCGGCTCACAAATTATACCATATTAAAATATCTGGTAAGATTTCGTGAGCATTTTCGGGACCAACGTAAGACGATATAATAAGACAGCTTCCGGTTGTGAATAGACACTGGCAATCGCTTATTACACACGTTATGTTTGCTGGGAAAGACAGCATTACACAGCACATGTTTCTTTCTTTATTTACTTCGCAGAAAACGACAACTCTGGTCATTGTATACTTCTCCACCCCAAATGGCCTCCACCTGTCCCAACACAACCACCATTACCACCGCCTCCTCCTACTCCGTGAGCAGAACCACGACCACTGCTGTTGCTAGAGTGAATCTCCCAGCTGACTCCGAGAATCGTCCATTGACCTTTGGAAAGAACTGTCTCCAACATCGAGCATCCCTGACAACAACATCACCAGGCTAGAGAACATCATCATACAATACCATTGGAACTAACGTCGCAATAGAAAAGAAAAAAACTATTTAAAACTGAAAAAAAAAATAAAGAGCAAGAAGATAAGTCCCAAAATGCATTGCCAGTCTTTGTTATATATATTCACTTGTTCACATGAAAGTGACGTCCTTGTCATAGATATTCACTTGTTCACACGACAGTTACGTCCTTGTCATAGATGTTCACTTGTTGATGTGACAGTGACGTCCTTGTCATGGATACTCACTTGTTCACATGACAGTTACGTCCTTGTCATAGATGTTCACTTGTTGATGTGACAGTGACGTCCTTGTCATAGATGTTCACTTGTTGATGTGACAGTGACGTCCTTGTCATAGATGTTCACTTGTTGATGTGACAGTGACGCCCTTGTCATAGATGTTCACTTGTTGATGTGACAGTGACGTCCTTGTCATAGATGTTCACTTGTTCACACGACAGTTACGTCCTTGTCATAGATGTTCACTTGTTCACACTGACAGTGACGTCCTTGTCATAGATGTTCACTTGTTCACACGACAGTTACGTTCTTGTCATAGATGTTCACTTGTTCATGTGACAGTGACGTCCTTGTCATAGATGTTCACTTGTTCACGTGACAGTGACGTTATTGTCATAGATATTCACTTGTCAATATGACAGTGACGTCCTTGTCATAGATATTCACTTGTTCACATGACAGTGACGTCCTTGTCATAGATATTCACTTCTTCACATGACAGTTACGTGGCAGTTTGGCTAGAAGTCCTTGAATGAATCACCACAACACTGGCAGCCTAGCTAGAAGTCTATGAGTGAATCACTACACCACCAGAAGCAGGTTGTGAGCTGTACCAGTTCACGATTACAAGAAACAAAATGGACAATGCTTTGAAAGCCTTCGTCAGCACAGAACAAACAAATACAAACCGACACAACTACATGACAAATAGTACATGAAAATACAAATGTTACATATCTGTATCCTCGTTATGGCTAAATACATTTTAAACGATCAACGTATTAGATGACTATCAGTGGAATTGAATGAACCGGATTTGTGAAAAAGGCGGGTCAATGTATTAAAGGTCAAAAACGTCACAAGCCGATTAGCAGAGCCACCTGAGGGGAGAACACTCGTTAGGAAGGAAGAAAAATGGGGGGGGGGGGGGGGCTTATGTTAGCGAATGGTAAAATGGATGGTGGGAGTATTGCCTAGCGGCCAGATGGACGACTCCGCAACGGGGTAAATGTGTCAACGTGATTTGGGTCGGCCCTGTCTACATTCGGTACCAGGAGGTGTCAGGAGAAGTATAGGCTGAAGCCGTGATACTGAATATATCTCCCGCCGACTGCCGATTGTCTGTACCATTATGGTTTATGAGAAATGTGTCGTTGATTTTGTCATCCAGTATATGTATTGTCCTAGATTATACCATCCAGTATATGTATTGTCCTAGATTATACCATCCAGTATATGTATCGTCCTAGATTATACCATCCAGTATATGTATCGTCCTAGATTATACCATCCAGTATATGTATTGTCCTAGATTATACCATCCAGTATATGTATTGTCATAGATTATACCATCCAGTATATGTATTATCCTAGATTATACCATCCAGTGTATGTATTGTCCTAGATTATACCATCCAGTATATGTATTGTCATAGATTATACCATCCAGTATATGTATTGTCCTACATTATACCATCCAGTATATGTATTGTCCTAGATTATACCATCCATTATATGTATTGTCCTAGATTATACCATCTAGCATATGTATCGTACTATATTATACCATCCAGTAAATGTATTGTCCTAGATTATACCATCCAGTGTATGTATCGTCCTATATTATACCATCCAGTATATGTATCGTCCTAGATTATACCATCCAGTATATGTATTGTCCTAGATTATACCATCCAGTATATGTATTGTCATAGATTATACCATCCAGTATATGTATTATCCTAGATTATACCATCCAGTGTATGTATTGTCCTAGATTATACCATCCAGTATATGTATTGTCATAGATTATACCATCCAGTATATGTATTGTCCTAGATTATACCATCCAATATATGTATTGTCCTAGATTATACCATCCATTATATGTATTGTCCTAGATTATACCATCTAGTATATGTATCGTACTATATTATACCATCCAGTATATGTATTGTCCTAGATTATACCATCCAGTATATGTATTGTCCTAGATTATACCATCCAGTGTATGTATTGTCCTAGATTATACCATCCAGTATATGTATTGTTCTAGATTTTACCATCCAGTATATGTATTGTCCTACATTATACCATCCAGTATATGTATTGTCCTAGATTATACCATCCAGTATATGTATTGTCCTACATTATACCATCCAGTATATGTATTCTCCTACATTTCACCATCCAGTATATGCATTGTCCTAGATTATACCATCCAGTATATGTATTGTCCTAGATTATACCATGCAGTATATGTATTGTCCTACATTATACCATCCAGTATATGTATTGTCCTAGATTATACCATCCAGTATATGTATTGTCCTAGATTATACCATCCAGTATATGTATCGTTCTACATTATATCATCCAGTATATGTATTGTCCTACATTATACCATCCAATATATGTATTGTCCTACATTATACCATCCAGTATATGTATTGTCCTACATTATACCATCCAGTATATGTATCGTACTAGATTATACCATCCAATATATGTATCGTCCTAGATTATACCATCCAATATATGTATCGTACTAGATTATACCATCCAGTATATGTATCGTACTAGATTATACCATCCAGTATATGTATCGTACTAGATTATAACATCCAGTATATGTATCGTACTAGATTATACCATCCAGTATATGTATCGTACTAGATTATACCATCCAGTATATGTATTGTCCTAGATTATACCATCCATTATATGTATTGTCCGAGATTATACCATCCAGTATATGTATTGTCCTAGATTATACCATCCATTATATGTATTGTCCTAGATTATACCATCCAGTATATGTATCGTTCTACATTATACCATCCAGTATATGTATTGTCCTAGATTATACCATCCAGTATATGTATTGTCCTAGATTATACCATCCATTATATGTATTGTCATAGATTATACCATCCAGTGTATGTATCGTTCTACATTATACCATCCAGTATATGTATTGTCCTACATTATACCATCCAGTATATGTATCGTACTAGATTATACCATCCAGTATATGTATTGTCCTAGATTATACCATCCAGTATATGTATTGTCCTAGATTATACCATCCAGTATATGTATTGTCCTAGATTATACAATCCAGTATATGTATTGTCCTAGATTATACCATCCAGTATATGTATTGTCCTACATTATACCATCCAGTATATGTATTGTCCTACAGTATACCATCCAGTATATGTATTGTCCTAGATTATACCATCCAGTATATGTATCGTACTAGATTATACCATCCAGTATGTGTATCGTACTATATTATACCATCCAGTATATGTATTGTCTTAGATTATACCATCCAGTATATGTATCGTACTAGATTATACCATCCAGTATATGTATTGTCCTAGATTATACCATCCAGTATATGTATTGTCCTAGATTATACCATCCAGTATATGTATCGTACTAGATTATAACCATCCAGTATATGTATCGTACTAGATTATACCATCCATATATGTATGTACTAGATTATACCATCCAGTATTGTATCGTACTAGATTATACCATCCAGTATTGTATTGTCAATTATACCACCCCAGTATATGTATTGTCTTAGATTATACCATCCAGTATATGTATCGTCCTAGATTATACAATCCAGTATATGTATTGTCCTAGATTATACCATCCAGTATATGTATTGTCCTACATTATACCATCCAGTATATGTATTGTCCTACAGTATACCATCCAGTATATGTATTGTCCTAGATTATACCATCCAGTATATGTATCGTACTAGATTATACCATCCAGTATGTGTATCGTACTATATTATACCATCCAGTATATGTATTGTCTTAGATTATACCATCCAGTATATGTATCGTACTAGATTATACCATCCAGTATATGTATTGTCCTAGATTATACCATCCAGTATATGTATTGTCCTAGATTATACCATCCAGTATACGTATCGTACTAGATTTTACCATCCAGTATATGTATCGTACTAGATTATACCATCCAATATATGTATCGTACTAGATTATACCATCCAGTATGTGTATCGTACTAGATTATACCATCCAGTATGTGTATTGTACTATATTATACCATCCAGTATATGTATTGTCTTAGATTATACCATCCAGTATATGTATCGTACTATATTATACCATCCAGTATATGTATTGTCCTAGATTATACCATCCAGTATATGTATTGTCCTAGATTATACCATCCAGTATATGTATCGTACTAGATTATACCATCCAGTATGTGTATCGTACTATATTATACCATCCAGTACATGTATTGTCTTAGATTATACCATCCAGTATATGTATCGTACTAGATTATACCATCCAGTATATGTATCGTACTAGATTATACCATCCAGTATATGTATCGTTCTAGATTATACCATCCAGTATATGTATTGTCCTACAGTATACCATCCAGTATATGTATTGTCCTAGATTATAACATCCAGTATATGTATTGTCCTAGATTATACCATCCAGTATATGTATCGTACTATATTATACCATCCAGTATATGTATCGTACTAGATTATACCATCCAGTATATGTATCGTACTAGATTATACCATCCAGTATATGTATCGTACTAGATTATACCATCCAGTATGTGTATCGTACTAGATTATACCATCCAGTATATGTATCGTACTATATTATACCATCCAGTATATGTATTGTCCTAGATATACCATCCAGTATATGTATTGTCCTAGATTATACCATCCAGTATATGTATCGTACTATATTATACCATCCAGTATATGTATCGTACTTTATTATACCATCCTGTTATATGTATTGTCCTAGATTATACCACCCCAGTATATGTATCGTACTAGATTATACCATCCAGTATATGTATCGTAGTGTTGGTGGCCATCGGAAGCAGCAGGTGGAGGCAGAGTGACGTGACCTAGCTGTGCTGCCACGTTGCTGAGATT
>JACEFZ010002793.1:0-27066 GCA_014155875.1 Cepaea nemoralis | reverse complement strand
TATATATATATATATATATATATATATATATATATATATATATATATATATATATATATATATATATATATATATGGGTTTTTTTTTCTGGGGGTGGGGGGAGTCACTTAAATCAACTGTATGGTAGTTATGTCCCATGGCATTTTTGATCTAGGTGAGTGCCTTTTAATGTAGCAATTCAACAACTCCTTTGAATATAATATTATATTGTGTAAAAGTAGTGACCAATGTATGTGTGTGTGCGCGCGCGCGCGTATATAGAGCTAGGCTGACGAAAAGGGCAAGTTCCACAGTATTTCAAAGAATTAAGCATCATAACACTGTACAAGAACAAGGAATCTTGGAGTGACTATAACAACTATAGGGGTGTCTCACTACAATGTAGCGTTGTCAAAGTATTTGGCAAAATTGTTCTGCCTCAAGTCCTGGCAGAGCAATTCTTCCCTGAAACAAGGTGTGGTTTTCGATGGTCTAATATTGATATGATATTCTTATTGCGTCAGATGCCAGAGATATGCTGTGAACAGAATCAAATTCTGTGTATTGCCTTCATCGATCTCACAAAGGCATTTGATTTAGTCACTCTTGAGGGTCCGATAAAGTTGCTAAACAACATCTGCTGCCCGCCAACTGTTCTGTCCATCGTGAAATCGTGCCAAACAGGCTTGTTTGGTTTAATCAAGTTTAATAGTGCAACTTCAAAAGAGTGTAAAATCAAGAGTGGGGTTAAGCAATGTTGTGTACTTTCCTTAACCCTCTTTGGGATTTTCTTTTCACTTCAATTGAAATATGACATTCGTGATCAGGATGGATGTATATTCAATTACTAAAGCGCGGATGGTGGCCTCTACAATGCTCAGCCATTGAAGGCCAAGATCAAAATTAGGAGGGTAGGCCTACTGATCAGAGAATTGTTTATTGCAAATTATGCTGCGATTACGACCCAATCTGAGGAAGAATTACAATGCCTGCTATCTGCATACTCCAATGCTTGTTGTCAATTTTATTCAGCCGCTAGTAAAAAAAAACAATGACACATATTATGATACACGGTGCAAATGTACTATCATCAATCGTTATTGACGACGCAGAGCTGGTTATAGTAGACCATTTCACATATCTGGGGATAGGAGGTAAACAATAAATTATCGCTCGATTAGACAATCAGTATCAATCAATTAGTACAGGCATGATATTGCACCCTGGGAGCAATTGCCTTTGATCGCGTTACAAGCAAGGCAAAAATCAGAAATGGAATAAAGATAAACGAGATAATTATTAGATATGTCGCAAATAGAATGTGTGGGCTGTCAGATGGCGCGCGGTGGTAGAAATGACCTTGTGTTCACATGCATCCATTGTGGACGAACAATTACCGCGCTAATTGGTTTGATCAATATCTTTCGCTATTGCTATGATCTGTAGTTATTATGTTATTTATGAAGCACAATGTAACAAATTATCGTCTGTCATGACGGCATGGTGTCGGTATGTATGTGTATGATATTGTTATTTCTTGTCTCAATGTGGGATATTGTTGTTTCTTGTCTCACTGTGTGGTGTAGTTGTTTCTTACCTTAATGTATGAGTAGTTATATCTTGTCAAACTGTATTATTTCGTTGCTCCCTGTCTCATTGTGTGATGTAGTTGTTTCTTGTCTTACTGTATGATGTAGTAGTTTCTAGTATGCCTGTATGAAGTAGTTGTTTCTTGTATGTCTGTGAGAAGTTTCTTTTTCTTCTTGTATGTCTGTTAGTTAGTTAGTTAGTTAGTTAGTTAGTTAGATAGACAGTTAGTTAGTTAGTTAGTCGACAGATCATACTCATTGCACATCGAACCATTCAGTCCATAATTGCTAGGATCCCCTCCTCAGCAAATCCTGTACCGTGTAGCGACTAACGACACCAGTCCTGTGTTGGTGTATTTATCTTCTCTGGCTTCCTGCGTAGTGTTCTTGTTTGGCCACACCTCTTTTAATTTGATGTTATCGCATCCTGACCATGGTTACAGATTTACAGTCATCACTTGGTTCTTGCAAACGATTTACTTCTAGTAAAGCATCCAGAATGCAAGCCTGGTCCATCTTCCACAGTAACCTTACCTGCGAGCTTGTCAGCGCACTAATTTCCTCGTACACCCGCATGCCCTGGCACGAAAATGAAACTAATCTTTGCCGACCGAGACCGTTCCAGAGACAGCAATCACCCTCTTCGGATCCACCCCATCTCTATCTTCATGAGCATGCTCAATGAGTCGCTAGGGAAACCTGCCATAGTGAATGTCTGTGTCTCGAGCCATGTTATTGCTTTACTTACTGCCATGACTTCCATAGTCAGGCAACTTGTGGTCAAATCAAAAGCACCAGAATCCCCCTTCACAATTCTCCCTCCGGCCTGAGCCGTAGACTCATGACAGTCTGACTCGTCGAACTACCGACCCATCTGTGTAAATTACAGCACCACCGTCTAACGAATTCCCGAAGATAAACGCTTTCACTTCCGCCTCCACAGTAGCCGGATTTTCTTGTCTGAATTTTCTGTCTAGTTGGATGCAAACTGAAAAGGACGTACCCAATCTGTTGGCACTTGCACCAACACATCGCCAGTTTCTAAGGCCTCAAGTGAACACACCTGTTGAAGAATGTCTTCAGCTTGACCCATCCACGACCTTCCTATTTTTAACCTGCTGCCCTTTACCTTATTAATTTCATTATGCAGTGGATGTTGTGTGTTTGCATTGACTCTGATGTAGGCACGTGCTCTGCAAATTTGTATTTTGTCTCCAATGGTTGGAAAATTATGAAGATAGCGCTGCATGCTGTACCTCTTGTACATCCAAGAATAATGCTGTCAACGTCTAGAGGTATTTGAAAGTGAAGGGTTTAAGACAGGTAGATAGTGCGAGCATAGATGAGACGTAAACGCATGAGTCATTAGGATATAATTTATTACGTTAAGATATAATCACAATAGCAATAATGTCTCATCAGCGTTCGTTCTCGCACACAGTCATAGCATATCACAATGTTGCGATAATTCAGCAATGCATTACAATAAAGCCACTCCGCTCTCGTGTCACAGCCACACACACAAGCACAAGTCACACGGCTCAGCTATTCAAATCCTGAATTCCCAGGTCTAGTCTATCCTGCCACACTCTCAGACACGCATCCTCTCTCAGTCAAGTCCAAAGCCCGTCTGGCTTCCCTTCGACTGCCCGGTGGTCACGAGGTGTTTGCCCCTCGTGAGACTCATGGGAAGTCATATGTCTCGCATACGATGGTTGAGGCTAGGCGTACTGCGTAGTTCTCTTCAGTTGACCTGTCCTTCACGGGTACATTCCGGTCTTTCAGCATCTCGATTATTCTCATTCCCCCTTACTCACCCCATGTTCCTATCTCTATCATCTGTCCTTTCTTATGTCCCCTACAGGACCTTGACATACCCCCCCTCCTCCACTCATGTGTGGTGTATTCTTTTAATTAGTCCGTGTACTAATTCTGTCAAGGGCCTAAGGGAAGTAATTATTACTGTCATGCAATCTAAGGGCCAAAGGCAGTAATATAGTAAGTGGTAACTTTCTGATGTCTATTGAAGCACTAGCAACTAATGCTATATACAGTAACATTTTTGGTGGTAGTCAAAGAGTCTATACTCTCGTCAATCTTAAATAGGGAGCTATACAGACCGAAGTAACAAACGTCTCGCATTGTGAAATTTCGTTCCCAATTGCGTCCTTCTCAGACATCCAAAATGATGCCATGGACAATGGCTCTTTTTACAGAGACACATCAAGGAAATATCCTTGGTCCCATTAAGATTGCTTGCAACCCATTGTCACAATTGTGTATGTATAACATATTTTTACTCACGTATGTTGGTAGTGAATGTCGTAGACATCTTTTGTTTCCATACAAAATTACTTAAGTCCCTTGTCATCCTGTAAGTGTTGACTAATCTCCCGTGATTGTCCTATTAAAGTGTATGCACTTGATCTGTTTTTGTTGAGTGTTGAAGTAATATGTTTACACTGGTGTGTTTAATATTTGTGCTAACTGCGTGTGTTCTAGTGTGTGATGTCTTAATTTATCTAAGCGTCAAAAGCTAGAAGTTCCAACGTCATGACACACAGTGTATGTGTAATTCATGCGGTAGATTTTCGAGCTATGATTCTTAGATCTATAATTTATATTGTGAAACTACTATGTTATAAGACAATTATAAAAATCTAAAACGAAAAACATGTATCACAAACGATGCACACAATATACAAGCACGAAACTTGGCGCATACGATTTGCACGCTGTGAAGAACATACGATGGTTTTAATTCATGTACTCTGTCTTTCACTCGTCTTTTATTCACACACACTCATTCTTAATTATCTTCTTAAAATAATAAATGAAGTTTAGGAATAATTATTGCCAATGTAAAAAATTGTTGGCAGCAAATTCGGTTTTAGAAAATTGATTTTAACAACGCGATTAATAAGTAGGAAAACAAATATAGGCTTAGTAAAGCCAAAATATTACGTTATTTCATATTATTTTTATATGAAATATAAGTTAATTTATATATGATATTTACAAATTACATTACATTACACAAATATTCTAATTTAAATTAACTAATTACGTTGCTGGTCCATCTGATGAAATCTCCGATGAAGCATGTAGTACGCAGATGTCAAAAGTTCGTCGCGTGTTGTCGTTTGAAATGTTCTGTTCTAATTTATTATAAGTTTAGCGAGATCCTCTCAATGTTGGAAATGTTATGTCCCATTTCATGATAATTTCAAAAGAAATGTTTCAATGTAGCATATTCGTTACAGTGTTCTGGCGAATTTAGAATGTCGCTGTTTGATAGATGCATCGAAATAAAATATCACAGTTTGTAGACTCGGGCATACTCATTGGTGCGTTATTCATCTGATGACTCAGGCATTCTTGTAAAAAGGTCTGGTAAAATATTTTTCGACCCCTTGATATGTTCAATATCATAGCTAAAATCTTGGAGTATTAAGACCAACCTTGCGATTCTGTTATTCTTCGGTGTGCCCTGTTTGATTACAAATAGCGGTGAGTTGTCTGTTTAGATGGGAAAGTGGGTGCCTCTTAGATATTTTTCAAGTTTCAGGACACAATAGACCACACCAAGTCCTTCCAATTCTGCAATGCTATATCTCTTTTCTGCCGGTTTGAGCTTGCGGCTGACGTAGTGAATTGGATGCTCGATTCCATCGTGCTTCTGCATTAAGATTCCAGATATAGAAGTAGTGCTGGCATCTGTTTTTAATATAAACTGAGTGTTAATATCTGGGAGACGAAGAATGGGTGGATTGGAAAAAAATCAATTTCAATTTCTTAATTGCGTCATCTAAATAGGCACTCTTACAAATGCAATTAATACAAAATGCTCTGATTGAATATGGAATAACAGTCATGGAAATTGTCAAAGTGGATGTGAATTTATAATAGAAATATGTTAAGAATACATTGACAATTTTACCCCAATAATAATGAATAGACATAATGGTGGTATTTGGAATTTTAGAATGAAATAATGTTGACTGATTCATCAGTAAGGTTGTGATTATCACAGAAAATTCATTTGCACAAAGGATTAAGGTTGACGATAACCTCTGATGTATTAGCAGTGTCGTTGTTAGTCTAGTTAATAACAGCAGTATTGTAAGTAGTTTACACCAGTGACATCTCAACTCTGGTGATTTCGGGTGTTTAGATCTGTCTGTTGCGTCGTGTCTATTAGATAAGGTGTTGTTGTCGCTGTCAGTGCCACTGATGGGTAGTAACTCTGTGTTTACCTTGTCAATTGGTTCATTGCTGTTGAGTGTTGAGAAAAGTCGTTCTTTGTTGCTGTTTTTGCGATAAACCGGTTTGTTTGTATGTGGGAATTGGCAATTTAGTTTTTGTCTTAAGTTAATTGTTTGCGTTGTTTTATTTGCATGTTGGTTGTATGCATGGTTGATGTCTTGTGATGTTAGTATGGTACTGGTGAGAAGTTCTGTAGATTTGTTTGTAGTATTGGTGACCATTTTATTTGTCACTGAGAGATGATAAACTTGGGCGGAACAAGTGTAATGAACTCCATATGTGTCTTGTCTAGCTTTGTCACTGGTAGTCTCCCTTGGAGATTTTACTTATTTGTCCTCCTTTTGGTGCTTATAATTTTGTTCACTTGCAGTAGGTTTCTTTACTGCCTCATTGTTTACAATACTTTTGTTCCCAAATTGTAATGTCTTTGTTGGAACAATTTTTAACATCGTGAAGATCCCAATAATAAGATCTGCGCACGGGTTATTCAATACCGCACAGATTACCTGACCTGATATGAATGGTGTATGAATTTCTATCAGTGTCAGACGGTATTTTTCAATATTGTCAGCAAATGTGCGACATGTTAAAAAGTCTCCTATGTAGTCACTGTCTTGTATGAATGTTTTCTGACCCCGTTCAAGGTCGCTCCGCTATCGCGAACGATTTTGCATGGCTGTTTGTTTATAAAGCCTTTGTGGAAGTGTAGTTTGCCTTTTGATGTTAAGGCGGCGTTGGCACTTTCATTTGTGATTGGGATGGTGTGACCACACTCCAAAATATTGTCTGAATGAAATTTCTTACAGGTGTTACATTCATCAAATTTAAATATATCTATAACTTCTGAAGCATTCACATTTTCATGCTGACTCTCATTCTCTGTCTCATTCTCATCTTCATCTGATGAGGTATCTATCAAAATAGCATTTGCTTCTTTTGGCATGCGACGACCCTCCCAATTCGAGGAATAGTGACCATACGCCCGGCAAAAGAAGCAATTACTAGCTCTTTTGTACTCTGTACGCTTTGTCTTTTGCTTGTTTATCATCATGTCTAGTTGATGTTTATAATTCGGGTTCTTATCACACATCGAGTAATCATCGTGTGCTAATTTGCATTATTTACATGTTGGGTACCTCATTTTAGATTTACTCCTATTTTGAAATGGTTTTGGTGTTGTTACATTTATAGCAGCTGCTGCATCATTCTGATTATCATTAAGAATAAAGATGTCTCTATTTGCTGAGAAAAATGCATTACCTTTTTGTTCAATGCCATGAATAGTCTGACATTCACTTTGTTGCAAAAATTTGGAGAAATCTGTTGGTAATGTTGTTATGATCTTGTTTGTAATCATTAACTCTTTTAGTTTATCGAAGCTTTTCTCTACTTTTGCTGAGTTAATCCATTTAGTGAAAACATCTTGCGTTGTTGAGACGTAATCTCTGAATGTTTGATTAGCTTTTGGGCATAGTTTAGCAAACTGCATCTGATATCCAGCAGTGTCTAATGAAAAATGTTGCATTATCCTCTGTTTGATGTAATCATAATTTCTACTTACATCTTGAGGAATCGTTTCTATTACTTTCAATGGTTCTAGAGCTAAATTTCGCATGTATATAAAAGCCCAATTCTCCTTTGCAATGTCATCGTATTGCATTAAACATTCACAATTTTCTGTCCATGCGCCAATTGAGTCTCCAGAACAAAAGAGCTTTACTATTCCTTTTAATTTATTAAATTTATGTTCTTCTTCTTTGCTTTGTAATTTATTCATTGAAATCTCTATCTTATAGCCAATTTCTAATTGCTTTACTCTCATTTGTGTTTCTGACTCAATTTTCTTAGACTCTAATTCCAATTACTTCTGTTGTATGGCTGCTGCTGTTTCTAATTTTTTCTGTTTGTTGGTTCCTTCAATTTCTAACTTTTTGTTAGCTGCTGCTGTTTCTAATTCTAGTTTCTGTTGTTCACGTTCTAAAGCTCTTTCCTGCCGTTCTTGTTCTTTCTCTTCTCTTAGCAAGTTATCTGCATGTGTCGTTTCAGTCCATTCTGCTAACTTATCTCCTGTGTAACCTAGGTTTTCTCCTAACTCGATGCACTTTTCTAAGGTCGACATTTTAGACTTTTACAAAATATTTATGTACACAAAAAGATTATGTCCCTTGGGAATTAATTATAAAATATATTGGATGGTTATTAACCTTTTAGTAATGTTACAAATTGGTACATAAACTTTATATACATGAAAACAAAATGACGGACTATTTAGAATTGCAATCAAAGAAATAATGTTTAACTCATCTGATTTTATGGGTCTTCCTCCAGCAACCTGCTCCAGCTCCAGCACTACTTGTAACTTCTGTTGTAGTTGCTTTCGTGGTTTCTGCATCTTGTTTACAGGTAATACATTTACTACATCAAACTGTTGTAGGACAGAAAAACATTAATATCGTCGTATAGAAATGTCCATGTCAATGGCATGTAATGAGAGAGAATTAATTAGGAATTAGTTTTAGAATAGACTTCAGAGTGGATCAGGATAAATACATATATATAATTAGATTGTTGTTGTCGTGTATATAATTAAAATTTTACTTGGTTATTCCACGAGTCACAGTTGTTATTTTATCTGTCTTAGGATTCGCCAAAACGGACGTTTGTCCCCTTAGTTAACCTGTCAACGTCTAGAGGTATTTAAAAGTGAAGGGTTCAAGACAGGTAGATAGTGCGAGCATAGATGAGACGTAAACGCATGAGTCATTAAGATATAATTTATTACGTTAAGATATAATCACTATAGCAATAATGTCTCATCAGCGTTGGTTCTCGCAAACAGTCATAACATATCGTAATGTGGCGATAATTCAGCAATACATTACAATAAAGCCACTCCGCACTCGTGTCACAGCCACACACACAAGCACAAGTCACACGGCTCAGCTATTCAAATCCTGAATTCCCAGGTATAGTCTATCCTGCCACACTCTCAGACACTCATCCTCTCTCAGTCCAGTCTAAAGCCCGTCTGGCTTCCCTTCGACTGCCAGGTGGTCACGAGATGTTTGCCACTCGTGCAACTCGTGGGAAGTCATATGTCTCGCATACGCCTGGTTGAGGCTAGGCGTACTGCGTAGTTCTCTTCAGTTGACCTGTCCTTCACGGGTACAGTCCGGTCTTTCAGCATCTAGATTATTCTCATTCCCCCTTACTCACTCCATGTCCCTATCTTTATCATCTGTCCTTTCTTATGTCCCCTACATGATCTTGACAATGCGCATAGCTTCCTTTCCATCTTTTCCTTCTACTGAGAGTCAGGATCGCCATCGCTTACTCAAAAACAGACATGACCAGACCATCGTATAGAAGACATAGATGGGCTGCATACAGTTTGCTGAAGCCATCACCCGTATCGCAGCCAAACCCCGCTTGGCCTTTGTTATCACCTGGTTTGACCAGTGCCCCAGATTCCACACACCAAGGGCGTATGCGATTTAGTTCAGTTTGTTGTTCCATGGCAACCGGATCTCTATCCTCACTCTTACGATAAACTAACACATTGTCGACATATGACAATGCCCTCCCCGGTCCGGTGATCTGCTCGCCGGTAATTCGCACAGTGTAGGCGTTGGAAATCACCGGAGATAATGTTGATTGGTTGATTTAGGAACCGACATCACAGCATTCGGGGCATTCCCATAAGCGCTCCATCCCCATCCTCAGCAGCAAGCAAAGACTTCCAACACCAATAGTTCCAGTATCAATCTGATTATATGTCCGTCTCGTCTTTCCTCCGAGCGTCAAACGTCGGCCAGATCCCCTCGTCACTCCTCGCTGCCTCATTCTTGCCAGACTATGGTGATCCATTTGCTCCTCCGAGGTGTACACGTGCTCCCAAAAGGCCGCAACTATGTCTGCCTTGTCATGCATCAATACTCCACCAAGATTTGCCGAGCCAGTCAATCTGTCCGCCTGTTCATTCCCCAGCACACCGGCATGCCCCGGAGAAAAGATCCAGGTGATGCTTGCCACCCGTGACCTCCGAAGCGAAGCAAGCCACTCTGCACGAAGTCTTCCTGTCCTCACCCTTCTCAGAATGCTTTCTGAGTCAGTTACAATCACGATGTGTGTATGTATCGTGTTCTCCATCCACCGGAAAGCTGCACTGACCGCCTCCACCTCCATTCTTAAGCTAGATGGTGTGGTATCATACGCCTGGCTCTTCTGCACCAAACATCGACCGTTAGCTTTTACTAAGAATCCCCAGGCACTTCTCCTACCTCTCAACACCGAACCATCTGTGTAGATAATCACATCACACGGGCGAGCATTATCCTGAATTAGTTGCTGGATTTCCACTTCCGTGGCCCCTGCTGGCCACTCCCTGCACTACCGGCTCAATGTGATTATAACTCTGCACAAGTTTGACTGCTCCGCTGGCACTCTGACCCACTCCTCTCTTCGCCTAATGTTCTCCAAGATGCACACCTATCTGATCGTATCATCCGCCTAAGCCACCCATGAATTCCCTCTTATCAGTCTCTGACCTTTAACTGCGTCCAGTGCCTCATGCAACGGGTGATTTGTGTCTGCAAGCTACTCTGAGGTATGCTTTCGTCTGCATCACCTTATGCCTACCAGAAACAGTCGTCAGACCAAGGATGTAACGCGTACACACTACTGGGTTGTCTCTAGTGCATCCCAGAATGACCCGCATAGCGTCGTTTTGTATGCGCTCTAATTTCACCAGCTGACTCTTTGAGACAATGAGCAGTCCTAGTCCATAATCAATGAGCAGTCCTAGTCCACAATCAATCACTGAAAGGATAAAGTGCTGGTATAGTGTGAAAAGCATTCTCTGCTATGTGTCCATTGCAGTCATAGTTTTCAGAGCATTGAGTCTCCTTTGAGATCTTGTCACAGCCGTCTCCACATTGTCCTTGAAGGACAGACTTCTGTCAAATGTGATTCCCAGATACTTCATTTTGTTCTCTCTGTTGACGCTTCTACCATCTATCGTGAGGCTTGGGACATCAGCTCAAAAATTCTGTTGTCCAGAGTGCACCACACAACAGCCGCCTTTTATGGGTGGATGACAGCACTCATTTCAGTGCACCAATCAATCACTTTGTATACTGTCGCCAGTAGATCCTGGGCTGTTTGCTCCCTATCCTCTCCCCTGCCTATATGCAAGAATATCATCCGCAAATGTTAGTATCCTTCCAACCCTTGTGCTTCTAGGTTTGCAATCTTGCTCGTATACACGTTAAAGAGCACAGGTGAGATTGCAGATCCCTGTGGCATTCCCGGTGTTAAAATATGTGGCTCTGAGGTCCATGAATCCAGACGGAGAGCAACCCAATGAGAATACAGGACGGCTGCAACCCAGTTCACCAACCAGGGATTGACCCCCTTCTCCATCAGTGCGGTCATCAAAATATCATATCTAACTCTATTGTATGCATCCTCGAGATCCTCTGGTACCCCTCAAAAACGTCAAAGGCAAAAGTGGCTGCATTTGACCAGGTATCTTTTCCTGGCCTGTAGTTCCCCAGGCCTCTTGGGAGAAGCTTCCCCCTTTCCAAAAAACCTCTTGCAGCTTGACAGCGACTATCTTCTCTAAAACCATCTCGGATGTAATTTGAAGGGTTATGATCCTAAAGCCGCTAAGCTTTGAATGATTCTTGAATGGTTTTGGGAGAGGGATGAGATAGCTATGTACCAAATCCTGCGGTACTGCGGGTAGAGACGGGTATTGTAGTTTATATTTCCAACTCGCTTAACGCCCACCGCAGGCTAGATTTTGAAACCTGTGAGATTGAGTGTGTATGGCTTGAGGTTAAACTTCAAAATCGCATAACGCTAGTAGTTGGCTATCTTTATCGAAAATATCTGGTATGAAAAATTCACCACTATGATGGATGTAGTCTTTAGTAATGCTAGGGAAATAATATTGCTAGGTGACTTCAACATAGACACTAACAAATCAAACAAAACATGGGAAAACATAATAGAGTCATATAACTTCCAACAGCTAGTCAAACAAGCCACTAGAATAACTAAATCATGTGCAACACTTATAGATCATATTTATACTACGTGTGCTGACAACATCACAGAATGTACTGTACCTATTAATGGAATGAGCGATCACTACCCAGTATGTTGCACGTGGTCGAAAAGAGGCACCAAAACTCCAAAACACAAACATATAAGTATAAAATATAGTAATTACAAAAATTTTAATCGAGACGTCTTCTTACAAGATTTGCTCAACTCATCTCTGGACTATGTTTACCAGCTTCCTGACCCAGACGATGCTCTGGACCACTGGCTAAAGACCTTTCTAAGTATATTTGATAAGCATGTTCCATTTAAGGAAGTTCGTTTTAAACATCACACAAAGTCCCCGTGGATCACACAGGAGGTAGTTGAACTTATGAGAGACCGGGACAGGGCACATAAAAATAGAGATCTAACTATGTACCGTAGTCTGAGAAACAAAGTTCAATATGTTATTCGGAAGGAAAAGAAAAACTTTTTAAAAAACTTAATAATAGATAAAACAAACACTAAAGATATATGGAAAGCAATTAATACCTTGACAAACAAACACAAATCATCACAATCATTACCATCAAATCAGGTTACATGTGATCAATTCAGCAGATGCTTTCAGTCCGACATAAACCAACTGAAGGCTGCAATATCAGATTCTCCTCATGACATATCTTTATTATCATCATTCTGTGAGAACAAATGCTATGGAGACATTCCCTCCAACATACCGCTATTGACTACCACTGAAGTATTTACTCATCTCAGTAATCTAAAAAAACAATAACTCATCAGGACTAGATGGAATCAGTAATCGGATCCTTCGCCATGCTGCACCGGCGATCTGCGAGTCACTAACTTTTATATATATTCAATGTCTCACCAAAGGTCACTTCCCTTCAGCCTTTAAAATCGCTAAAGTGTATCCTCATTTAAAAGCTGGTCCTTTAGACGATCGTCTCATTAGTAATTATAGGCCAATTTCCATATTAACTTCATTATCCAAACCGCTAGAAAAGCACATCCACAAAACAACACTAGATCACTTAGTTCGCCATAAACTGATAGTTGACAGTCAGTCAGGATTTCGGCGAAAATATTCTTGCCATACGGCACTAACAAACATGATAGAAAACTGGCATCAAAATATTAACAACAATACTCTATGTGGAGCCATGGTTATAGACTTTAGAAAAGCATTCGATACTATTCTAATTTAAAAAAAACTAGAAACAATGAAAGTAAGCTTTAATATAGTGACATTAATAAAATCATTTGTATTAGACAGAAAGCAAGAAGTATCACACAATAAAGCTTTATCTCAAGCCATTACCATTCATATTGGAGTACCTCAGGGGTCTATTCTTGGCCCTCTGTTATTTGCCATTTATATAAATGATCTTCCTTTAAATCTGTCGTCGTCCTGCGATCTATTTGCTGATGACTGCACAGTATATACAAACGCTATTGATCGTAATGTGCTAGAATTATCCTTGCAACAGGAAATAAATAGTATAGTTACCTGGAGTCATGCAAACCGCCTGCATATTAACATTACTAAAACAAAGTCTATGTTAATAGGAACCAGGCAAAGACTTCACACTCTAAACTCGCAGAGAACTCTTCAGCTGCACATTGGCAGCACGCCTGTAGAAAGTGTCACCGAGCACAAGGCACTGGGTGTTATCATAGATAAAAATCTAACCTTTAACCCACATGTTCATGCTCTAGTTAAAACAATAGCCAAAAAAGTCTACCAACTTGCCAAAATTAAAAATTTCCTTGACGAAAATGCAAGAAAGATATTCTATACTTCCCATATACAAACACATATTGATTACTGCTCCACAGTCTGGGATGGGTGCTCCAAATCAATAACAAAACGCCTATATTCACTCCAGAAAAGGGCAGTGCATTTAATTAATGGTGAAAAGATTACCGTCAATTCTAACCTACATAAACGTCTCCGGTTATTGCCACTCCACAAGCGCCTACTTTTTAATAAGGGCAAACTAATTCACAAAATCCTATTTCAAAATGCTCCAATCTACCTTTGGCCATTGTTTAAATATAACACAAGACATAGCGAACGACTAAATATACTTCATGTCCCTAAACCTAGGATAGACTTATAGAAAACAAGCTTAGCATACTCTGCCGCTCAGTTGTGGAACAATCTTCCACAAGAAATCAAAGACACCACCAATCATTATACTTACATTTGCAACCTGTTTGAACACTACCTTAGTACAGACTACATTCCCCCATAAACAATAACACAAAAAGACAATAATGGTAACTTATCTCAAACGATAACTAGCCAAAAAACATTCCCTTATGTATGGCATGTTACACCCTCCTTAGGTATTTATAATGCCCATGTTAAACACTGCCTCAGTGAGTCATTTGTTATTGATTATTTTTCATGCGTTTTAATGCTATTGTTCTTTTGTTGTCAAAATTTGCTTCATAAGTGATGTTGAATGAAAGAATGTATGAGACGACATAGAGAAGAAGGGCAGAATGTCAGACGGGCCTGCGTGCCCAATTCTTAACCCTTTGAAAATAAAGACTTTCATTCGTTCGTTCGTTCGTTTGTTCTTTCGTACTGATGCTGTCCTAATGCTCTGGTTAAAGCAGTCGGTCATCTCCTCCAGGTCTACATCACTCAAGACCTTCATGTGGCCATACCTAACACCATCGGGCCCAGGTGCCGTGTCTTTTGCCTTTTTAAAAATATGTTTAACATCGTCAACCCGTATGATGTCTTCATAATGCATATTCTCCATGGCGCCTGATAACTCCTCTCTGACTGCATCCCTGGTATCCGCATCATTATGATTGGTCTGCTCTAAAAATCTCTGGAGAAACGCTTCCCTTTTCTCTTTGTCTGTTGTCAGGCCCGGATATACTGTTGTTGGTTCCGAAGACCAACTGCCACATCTAAATACTACTTTCCGTTGGAAGACGGCTGCAGCGATCCAACTAAGGAAGAATGGATTTATCTTGTGTTGAAGCAGCTGAAACTTTACAAAGTCCAACGGTACTCTATTGTACGCATCCTCAAGATCAATCGTCGCAGCACGTGTTTCAATGCCAGAGTGGAAACCTTCATTGACATCATGAACAAAAACTGCTGCGTTGGTCCAGTTTTCTCTGTTTGGACAGTACCCTCCAAGGTTAGGTGGGAAACAACCTTGCCTCTGTAGCTGGCTTGATATTTTCCTGACAATTAATTTCTCCAGCAACTTGCCTATTGTATTTTTCATGGTTATTACCCGGTGTCCCTGGATTTGTGTGTGGTCTTTGCCAGGCTTCGGCAGGGAATCAGATAGCTGTGTAACCACTCCTCCTTGCCGAAAGCACTCACTATGTTGTTATTATACATATTTGCTAGTTCCTCTAGCCCAGGGGTCACCAAACATTTTTCACGGCGGGCCGGATAACTGACAAAATGACGAGCGCGGGCCGCATACTCATTCTGTACAATACTTGCGCCGTTCTCCGTGGCGAAGATATTACGGTAATAAACCATAGATAAAACCATAACCAATGCCCTCTGATCATTTGGGTGGTACATGGAGCAAGCTTTAGAAATTGTAACCGAATAGATGTTGTCTACCAATAAAAGCCATGTGAAATGTTACCAGTTTGTATATTATTATTTTTGTTGTTATTGTTTTATGTTGTGCCTAAACCACTTGACTACCTCTTACGTCATCGCTCACTTTAACCACCGTCGTTTCACTACACGTACTTTCCCTGACAACTTTAAGTGGTCACTCGACACTTGACCAGTACTTGACCATTGATTGACCAGTATTTGAACACGTCATCTACCACTTTATCCACTACCGTTTCACTACACATACTTTCCCCGATAATTTAAGTGGTCACTCGACCACCCCTTGACCACTTGACCACCCCTTGACCACTACTTGACCACCTCTTGATCATCACCACATCACAAGACGCACTCTCCTCTATAATTTAAGTGGTCACTTGACCATGTGACCACTGCTTGACCACTACTTGACCACCACTTGACCACGTCAGCGATCGTTTTAAACACCACCATGTCACTACACGTAACTTCCTCTACAATTTAAGTGGTCACTTGACCAGTTGACCACCGCTTGACCACTGCTTGACCACCTCTTGACCAGTGCTTGACCACCTCATGATCATCACCATATCATTACAACTACTTTACACTAAAATTTTCCTCACTTGACCACCACTTGACCACTGCTTGACCACTAATTTACCACCCTTTAATCATCACCATATCATTACAACTACTTTCCACTAAAATTTTCCTCACTTGACCACCACTTGACCACTGCTTGACCACTGCTTGACCACTAATTTACCACCTCACGATCATCACCATATCATTACAACTACTTTCCACTAAAATTTCGTCACTTGACCACCACTTGACCACTGCTTGACCACGTCATCACACACTTTAACTACCACCACATCACTACACGTACTTTCCCCTTTAATTTAAGTGGTTACTCCACCACATGACCACCACTTGACCACCTCTTGACCATTACTTGACCACGTCATCACACACCCTTAACTATAAGCGGTCACTTACTATGTTTTTTTTCCCCTTCTATATATATATATTTTATTAACATTATTATGTACCTTACTTGACTCGTTTGTTTTCTTTCTTGATGTTTCATGTCGTATTTTTTTATGTCGTACCTATAATTACTTGACCACGCCCACTCTGATGAGTCACTTCACAACGCTACCTCTGACCACCTACTAAAAAAAAAACCTGAAGAGTTATCGCCCTTTGAGGAGGAAAAATCGATAAATGCTAAAAATAGATTTCAACTTGTGGTGGGAAATCGATAAATGGTTGATTTATATAGTCCACCACCACCACAAAAAAGGAGGTGATGGAGCCCCACTTACACTACTCTTGATGGCATTGGAATACTTTCTGCCCACATTGAACAGACGTCCACCAATGTTAATATGTATCGATTCTTCCTCCTCGTCCTGGGGAGTGGACCGATAATGTCTACGGCAACTCTCTCGAAAGGAGATCCAGTTAGGGGCATCTCACCAAGCGGGACAGGGGGTGTCCTATGTCTTGGGGTCACTCTTTGGCATTCAGGGCATGACTTGACATATCTGGTGATGTCAGAATTCATTCCGGGCCAAAAATAGTGCATGGAAATTCTTTGCATAGTAGCATTTATTCCCATATGCCCACTGAAAGATAAGTTGTGGCCCATATCCAATAGTTGAGCACGATACGTAGACGGGACAACTAATTGAGAATACTCTTGTCCACTTTTACCTGCCTTGCGATATAGAAGTCCACCCTTCATATACATGTCGCCTCTCCTTGGAGGTGAATGTGCTTTAGGCAGTTTGTTGAAGCATGGCAACAAGGTGCTGTCAGCACTCTGTGCTTTCTTCAGATCCTCTGATCCAGGGTTGGTCGGAGTCGACGATGCTGGAGTCTTTTCTGTCTGAGAATTAGTCGTCAAAGCAGCGACTATCACAGGCTGTATAGGTTCTCCTAGAAAGACGTAACGACAACCGAGGAGGACTGGGTACACGGGATTTTCCATCACCGCTGCCTTGATTGTTCCAGTAACATAACGCGAAGATATATGTACTCGAGCCACAGGTAGTGACATCTTGGCTGAACTTTTCAAGGGTCCCTGTATAATCACCATTTCCTCAGTCAACTGTTCTGGCTGAACTAAGGATGTTGCTACGACGCAGTCATAATTTAGACCTGTATCATATAAGCAAATGGCGGGGTATCCATTTAGCAAGATGGATTCCACTACCGGAATTTTGGAATGGGTGTCTTCATGAGTTGTCACTCTGGACGTTTCACTAGTGCTCACCTTACGTTCCTTCCGGCGAGTCAGACATGCAACTGTGTGAGGGGTAGGAGGTTTCTTCCGACAATCTTTTGTGTGATGTCCTACCTTCCTGCAATTGGTACAGTAGTCCTTCCCACTCTTCTTGGCCGCCTGAATATAAGTTAGACTGGTGTTCGCAGATTTCTTCAACTTCTTATTTGGGTTGGTGTGTTCATTTTCTTTGGTCTTGAGTGATTTGTCTGGAGGAGAAGCTTTGGTCATCCGACTCTTACTTCCCACCTCCTTTTGAGATTTCTCCCATCTCTCTGCCAAAAGAATAATTTCCTCAAGTCTATCAGCTCCATTCTGTGTTAAGAACGCCCGAAGTTCTGATGACATTTTATCCCTTAATTGGTCAATCAATATCATCTCTCGGAGTCCTTCAAATGTTTCTTCAAACTTTCCCATCTCTGCCCATTTGTGCAGGTAGGATTTTAATCTTTCAACCCATTGGCCGTAACTTTCCCCAGGCTCCTTCTTAGCTGATCTGAATTTCCTTTTATAGTTATCAGAATCGACTTCGAAGCGAGTTAGTAAAGCTCTTTTGAGAACACCGTAATCCTGTCGTTCCTCATGACTAAGTCTAGAGAAAATTTCAAAAGCAGTAGTTCTCAAACCCTGGGAGAGTTTCACCGACCATTTAGATTCATCAAGCCCACATGTAGAACACATAAGTTCGAACCTGGAAAGATAGTGATCAATCCCTTCAGCGTTCTCATTATATGGTTCCAAAGGAAATGCCATCGCTCCAGTGTGATGGTAGTTTTCCTCTGTCTGTATATCTGTAGTTGGCCTGCATGTGGAAATGGAGGGGGTGGTAGGAACACCACTCTCCAATCTCCTCCTCTCCAACTCATTATCCATGCGCCTAATCTCCAACTGATGTTGTCTTTCCCTTTCTCTATTATCCATCTCAGCCTGCAGCTTCCTATCCTCCAACTCTAAAGCTATCCGGCTTTCTCTCTCTTTCTGAATCATTTCAGCCTCTCTGTCTTTTTCCTTCTGAATTATTTCAGCCTCTCTGTCTTTTTCCTTCTGGGTTATCTCAGCCTGTAAACGCTCATGTCTATCGAATTCGTCAGAGACGTACTTCGCGAGCTCAGGACCCTTTAACCCACATGATTTGCCTACATCGACATATTGTTTCCGTAGTAAAGCTGTTTCCGCCATGCTAAATTTTAGATCTTTCCCAAATATTTGAAAAAAATACTAAGTGTCGCCTCTGTCTGATTCAGATAGGAAAACCCCTGTATCTGAAACGGTACAAAGCATGCAATGGCGAAATACAAACAACAAATCAACAATGTAATGTTGCAGGAAAATCTTGCACAAAATCTGGAGTTTTCGACTATTGAGAGAAAAACACCAAACACCCGAAGTCAACTTCACTAGACAATAAAGATTCTGATTTACCCCTCAGATCTACACCTGGTAACATAAGACCTAAAGTGATTTCTAATCAGTGGTTCTGAATCTTGAATTACACAAAGTCCACCTAGTGGCCTTGCAAATGCGGTCCTTAAAATTGTAAATAAAGTTCCGCAAAAAATGTAGAGTTCTGTTTCACTTCAAAAACCTGAAAGAAAATATTCACATATTTCAAGCAATTGTGGTGTGAACAAAATTAACCCACTATGTGGTACCAACAATAAATGTTGTATGGTTACGAGAAAGCACGAGTTCTACCCCGAGACGAGCCTAACAGTAAATGTGACATGTTGGGAGTTGGAAGCAGTACCCACTCTGACTTACCCCACAATGTAGTACAGCTATGAGGATGGGACTGATTTCATTTGGAGGGGATGGGTTCTTGGAAGCCAAAGTGACCCATAATAGCTCTGGAAATCTAGGGGTTTTCCCAGGAAAATTAATTTCTTCCCTCCAAAATCTTCCTTCCCGAAAAGAGAAACTTAATTAGCTCAAGAGTCCCCCACCTATGAACATTTTCCCTTTTAGGTGAAATGGTCACAGGAATTAATAAAATGTAAAGTTCCCTTTTCTGAGTAAACTGGAACCTGGGAGATTACAATAGAACAGAATTTAGCTGTCTATTAGTGTTTACCCAGTCACCTGTAGTTCCAGATACTACCTTTATGTGAAGTAGTTACATTAACTAAACACATAGATAATAATGAAAAGTTTTGTCACACCACAATGGACTGACAGAAAAATGCAGGAACAGTTAATTTTGGTTTATTACTCAAAATAAAAAACCTGTGGAAGTAAACCAGTGATGCATTATGACATATGAACTAAACCACTTTGGTTCCAGAATAATTTTCTAAGACACAATGGAGATTAGAACTCCTGAAAACTCTCATGGCAGTTCTGGCATTTCATCACTGTACCCCTTCTGATTTCCTAACAAAGTCTCTGCACTACACAAAATGTTCTGTTTGTGAACTTTCAGTTGAGTTATTAAGTGAAACTTGGAATTAAACAGTCTACACATATCCCGGAGAACTTTCTGGAATGCATAACTATATGACACAGTCTTTCCTTATAAAATTGTCTATCAGACTTCAGCCATGAAATTACCAATTTTCAAGTCTTTTGTGAATGATAAAACTGATCCTAATGATCTTAGAAAGTCTCCCCAAATCACTTATGTTGTCACTTCTCCAGGAAGCAAAGCTCAAAGAAGACTTTTGATCAGATCAACTCCTGACAACAGATCTTACTGAGCAGCTCATGATTGGCAGTCCCATAGTACATTATTGGACAATGATCTGCAACTCTGGATCATGAGTACATTATTGGACAATGATCTGCAACTCTGGATCATGACAATCTGCGAACACCGCCATCCTCACCTGAGGTGGATAAACATGGTGAACACATTTATATCTAGCCAAAGGATGATAATTCTCCAGTGGACAAGAATGAAAAGGGTTTACAGACATGAGGTACAGAAGGTAGCAGATTCAGGAAGTACCTACAAGTTAAGAGCTACAGTGGGTCTCCTTGTACTGGCATTAGACATCAGCAATTATATTGGGCAAGCTTTCTTTTTCTGCACTTGTACATAGTGGCCTGTTGGCTGATGTTCTCACAGGGGATACAGACACAGTGACAGACAAGGCTAGAAAAGAATGATGGAGAGTAAATGATGAGATGTACCCAGCATATCTGATCCCTACATAGTAATGGAACAGGATAGGATTATTGTTCATCTCATACATATTAACTCATGTTACCAATCAGTGCTGCCACCATTGTTTTAGTCTGCCTGGATACTTTCCTGTTTATACCCTCTCACTTCTTCTGTCATTTCCTTTACTTACTTCTTCTGACACTGGGGTGATATTTCCCCCTGACAGTTTAGAAGTGCTTATGCATGAAAGCATATTATGTCCTTTACTTACTCGGTCAACCAGGGTGATGGTTTAATAACTACATTCCACATGTTGCATCAAAGTAATAATGTAAAGAAACATACATTAAATATTTCACTCTAAAGTTAATATAAGTAACATATAATTGGTATGAATGTGGAGGTCTATGTGAAATGTTCCTTATGAGGATTTACACTGCCTCTCATTCAATAACACACATATATATATACAGAGTGAAAGAAAGATGAGACACCACATTGTACTCATTCTCTCAAACTAACACCATTCTTCTTTTATTCGTTCACTCGAGTGCCGGTGTTGGACTGTTAGCTGGACTGTGGTTCGGTCAGAGTGCTAAATGCTTGGTTGAATAAATCACAGCAGTATAAATGCTGGACCAGTCATGGATGCTAAACAGTTACACTCACAATCTGTCTTCACGCCACGGACATATAAGATAAGAGGTAGAGTCTTTCATTCCTCCTTCTCACATTCGCGTGTGTTGGCGGTTCGCTGTGGATTGCAACTAAGGCGACACCTAGCACCAGATCATAGTTTATCTTGTACTAAACCTGCTCTGAACGCAGTCAGCAAGCCAGTGGGATTTAGACTCAAGAATAGGAAACAGTCTGGGCATAATTGAGCCTCTTTTCACAGCTTCAGACATAGTGATTGTACAGCACTCTTCTGGAAACGAAAGATAGAGGGCGTCAGATATCTACATCAGCGCTGGCAGAGAGTAGCCATCTTGGGACTGGTTGAAAGTTGGTTTCTATCTTCTAATAGAAGAATAAATATATATATTCGTGCCGGAACTTACACACACACACTCTCATACTTAAAGCTTTACCTGACTCAGAAACAAACAAACTCAGGCATAATTTCGTCTGAAGCTTTCCTTCTGAATCAGGATGAGGGATATACAGAGACATAAACCACATCTGGAGGCTTTGCCGGTCGCTCTGCAAAAGCCGAATTTTAGCGTCGCTGGCCCCAAATATTTCGCGGGCGACGCGATTATTCTAGGTTAACCAATGGACAGAACGGGCCTAGATCACATGATCTGTCCATCATTGGGTGTCACAGCTATTAATACTCTTGACGCCACATTCCTAGCATCCCAATTCTCTCTAGTGCAAACCCTTAGTGAGAAGTGTGTTTTGAAATTGTGATGTGCAGCAGTGAACAAGACCGAGTGCGCAATCATGCGACAGAGCCCCCCTCCAGATTGATCTCTGTGGAGAACTATCGTCTCAGTCGTTCACAGTTGACACGGTTCCTTTTGTGATCCCTCTTGTTGGTTTTCCACTTCATCCGAAGTTGATGGTTCATCAGGAACTGGACAACGACTCAAGAAGTCGGCGCCTACGTTCATTTTTCCAGGAACGTATTCGATTTGGAATGAGTATGGTTGCAACAGCAGCGACCATCGCATGAGTCTTGCGTTCAGATTCCGTGACGATGCCAGAAACATCAAGGGTTGGTGATCACATTGCACTGTAAAATGTTTACCATACAGGTATGCCTGAAACGTTTCCACAGCCCAGATTAGACCAAGGCACTCTCGCTCAATCACCGAGTAGTTCCGTTCAGAAGCATTCAGTTTCCTGCTTGCATAAGCTACAGGGAATAGCTCTGAGTGATCATCTCCTTTCCTCTGGAGTAAGGTGGCCCCTATTCCAATATTACTCGCATCTGTGCGGAGCACGAATGAGCGGTCGAGGTTGGGTAGATGTAGGATCGGTTTGGCTGTTAAAGCTTGTTTGAGAGCTGTAAAAGCCTTCTCACAATCAGCTGACCATATGACTTTCTCTGGATTCCCCTTTTTGGTAAGATCCGTTAAGGGTGCAGCCAGTGTGTTGAGGTCTTTGATGTATCTTTGATAGAATCCACATAAGGAGACGAATGATCGAACATCCTTTTTGGTCCTTGGGCGAGGTGCTCTCTGAAGTTTCTCCACATTTCCTTCCAGAGCTATTATGGGTCACTTTGGCTTCCAAGAACCCATCCCCTCCAAATGAAATCAGTCCCATCCTCATAGCTGTACTACATTGTGGGGTAAGTCAGAGTGGGTACTGCTTCCAACTCCCAACATGTCACATTTACTGGTTTCCTGCTTGCATAAGCTACAGGGAATATATCTGAGTGATCATCTCTTTTCCTCTGGAGTAAGGTGGCCCCTATTCCAATATTACTCGCATCTGTGCGGAGCACGAATGAGCGGTCGAGGTTGGGTAGATGTAGGATCGGTTTGGCTGTTAAAGCTTGTTTGAGAGCTGTAAAAGCCTTCTCACAATCAGCTGACCATATGACTTTCTCTGGATTCCCCTTTTTGGTAAGATCCGTTAAGGGTGCAGCCAGTGTGTTGAAGTCTTTGATGTATCTTTGATAGAATCCACATAAGGAGACGAATGATCGAACATCCTTTTTGGTCCTTGGGCGAGGTGCTCTCTGAAGTTTCTCCACATTTCCTTCTTGAGGTGTTATGAAGCCTTGAGATACCTTATGGCCTAGGAAGTCCAATTGTTGAAATCCTATTTGACACTTCTTGGGTCTTGCTGTCAAACCTGTTTCCTTAAGTCGCTTGAACAATAGATGCAATGTTTCGACATGCTCCTCAAATGTTTCAGTAGCAAACAAAATATCATCCATGAAGTGGCTTATGGCCGGATGATGTAATGGGTCAAGTAATCTTCTCATCATGCGTGTAAATACACTTGGAGCGTTACTTAATCCAAATGGAAGAACATTGAACTCGTAGTGTCCTCCAGGAGTACTGAAAGCTAACCACAATCTGACTTCCGGTTTCACAGGAATTTGGTAATATCCCTTACTGAGATCAATCCTGGTGAAGTATTGGGCTGTGTTGAGACTAGTGAACAGCTGATTCTGGTCGGGTAGAGGTTCTGCCTGAAATTCAGTAATCGCGTTGAGCTGTCTATAATCGATGCACATTCTGTGTTCACCATTAGGTTTTCTCAACAACACCACACTAGCACTGTATGGAGATTCAGATTGTGATATAATTCCTGAAGAGAGCATCTGCTGTATCTCTTCCTGCAAAGTATTTTGCTTGGCATAAGGAACTGGGTACGTCTTGACTCGCACAGGTGTATCATCTGTTAGCTTCATATCGAATTCCACTAAATCAGTAAGACCTGGTTTGTCGGTAAGTATTTCTGCATACATTGCCATAAGATCTCGAATTTGCTTCTGTTGATCTGGAGATAGGTTGGGATTGATATCCACATCCTGAAATGTCTCTTTGGCTTGCAGTGTACATTCTGTTCCCATGGTAATTCCTTGTTCTACTTCAGTAGCAACAGCCATAGCCATCAGGTGTGCAGTTTCGGAGGTTGCGGACCTTTCATTCCATTTCTTTAAAAGGTTTATGTGAAACACTTTCAACTTGCCTTTGACAGAAATTTTGTAGTGAGTACGAGATATGTTCTCTGTCACCTCAAATGGTCTTTTCCATCCAATTTGCAACTTGTTCTGACTGGTTGGAAGTAGTAGCAGCACCTTTTCACCCACTGTCAGCTCTCTATCTTTTGCTTTCTTGTTGAAATTGCGAGTCATTCTTCGTCGAGCTTGACGCAGATTCACATTCGCTTGTCTCCAACCATGTTGTAGACGTTTCTTCAACTCAGCAACATAAACAGATGCAGTAACAACTGTATCATCTGCATGATCATCAGTCCATGTTCTCAGTAATACATCCAAAGGTCCCTTGATTGGCCTCCCAAACAACAGTGTTGCGGGCGCAATCCCAGTAGAGTGATGCGGCACTTCCCGGTATGCGAATAATGCAGCAGGAATATATGTGTCCCAATCCTCTGGTTTTTCATGAGCTAACTTTCTCAGAATACTGATGAGGGTACCGTTCCACCGTTCTACACTCCCGTTCGTTTGAGGCAAATGGGGAGATGAATAGATATGGCGAGCATGAAATAGCCGAAAGACTTCTTCCATAAGTTTACTGCGAAACTGTGATGCATTGTCGGTTAGGATTTTAAGGGGAAATCCAATCCGAGTAAATATCTCAAGTAAGGCTTCAGCAATGTGCTTGGAGTCACTTGATAGTAGTGTAAGTGGGGCTCCATCACCTCCTTTTTTGTGGTGGTGGTGGACTATATAAATAAACCATTTATCGATTTCCCACCACAAGTTGAAATCTATTTTTAGCATTTATCTATTTTTCCTCCTCAAAGGGCGATAACTCTTCAGTTTTTTTAAGTAGGTGATCAGAGGTAGCGTTGTGAAGTGACTCATCAGAGTGGGCGTGGTCAAGTAATTATAGGTACGACATAAAAAATACGACATGAAACATCAATAAAGAAAACAAACGAGTCAAGTAAGGTACATAATAATGTTAATAAAATATATATATATATAGAAGGGGAAAAATCATAGTAAGTGACCGCTTATAGTTAAGGGTGTGTGATGACGTGGTCAAGTAATGGTCAAGAGGTGGTCAAGTGGTGGTCATGTGGTGGAGTAACCACTTAAATTAAAGGGGAAAGTACGTGTAGTGATGTGGTGGTGGTTAAAGTGTGCGATGACGTGGTCAAGCAGTGGTCAAGTGGTGGTCAAGTGGTGGTCAAGTGACGAAATTTTAGTGGAAAGTAGTTGTAATGATATGGTGATGATCGTGAGGTGGTAAATTAGTGGTCAAGCAGTGGTCAAGTGAGGAAAATTTTAGTGGAAAGTAGTTGTAATGATATGGTGATGATTAAAGGGTGGTAAATTAGTGGTCAAGCAGTGGTCAAGCAGTGGTCAAGTGGTGGTCAAGTGAGGAAAATTTTAGTGGAAAGTAGTTGTAATGATATGGTGATGATCATAATTTGGTCAAGCAGTGGTCAAGAGGTGGTCAAGCAGTGGTCAACTGGTCAAGTGACCACTTAAATTGTAGAGGAAGTTACGTGTAGTGACATGGTGGTGTTTAAAACGATCGCTGACGTGGTCAAGTGGTGGTCAAGTAGTGGTCAAGCAGTGGTCACATGGTCAAGTGACCACTTAAATTATAGAGGAGAGTGCGTCTTGTGATGTGGTGATGATCAAGAGGTGGTCAAGTAGTGGTCAAGGGGTGGTCAAGTGGTCAAGGGGTGGTCGAGTGACCACTTAAATTATCGGGGAAAGTATGTGTAGTGAAACGGTAGTGGATAAAGTGGTAGATGACGTGTTCAAATACTGGTCAAGCAATGGTCAAGTACTGGTCAAGTGTCGAGTGACCACTTAAAGTTGTCAGGGAAAGTACGTGTAGTGAAACGACGGTGGTTAAAGTGAGCGATGACGTAAGAGGTAGTCAAGTGGTTTAGGCACAACATAAAACAATAACAATAAAAATAATAATATACAAACTGGTAATATTTCACATGGCTTTTATTGGTAGACAACATCTATTCGGTTACAATTTCTAAAGCTTGCTCCATGTACCACCCAAATGATCAGAGGGCATTGGTTATGGTTTCTAAACAATATCAGACAGGGAACTCTGCCAACTTGTAAATATAAAACGTGATACTGGGTATTGATTTAACACAGAATTTTGTATCTGGCCTAACTATACCAGCTGAATTTAACAAATCTACAGCATTCACTTTTGCCACAAACGCCTCGAAATCAGACCTATTGGATACTAAAAAGGGTGTAGGGAACAATGACGAATTATTCGGACATGCATGGTAGAAGCGTAGGGCTTGTGTCTCTCGATGCCTCAATATTATATGCAGGCTGACGACAATTTTAAAATGAGAGGTCCGGGCGTTGAAGATCGGGAATAATCGGGAACCCCAGTCAACGGTGGCATGAGTATCCGGTCGGTTAAAAAAAGTCCATTCAGACAAATAACGACCACACTGTCTGTGTGATCTAAGCGTGTTCCAATTTTCAATATAAATGTTTTTAACATCCATGGGTAAAACCCGCAGC
>JACEFZ010002792.1:0-53626 GCA_014155875.1 Cepaea nemoralis | reverse complement strand
TGGCGTTGGTTATCATGTCTGTCCACAGTTCTCTGTCTCGTGTACCGCCAATCTTTTCTAATATTAATATTCCTTCATGCCACGATGTCTGACTGTCCAGCATCTTCTCTCTTGGTCTCCCCGTGCCTCTTTCCCCTTCCAACTTTCCTGTTCAAAGGAGAAGTAATGTGCAACCTCTAGCCTACTGGACACCCGTGGGCAAGATGGAGTAACATTTCAGACCTCCGATCAGGGTCACGTGAAACCATGAGAGCAACTGGTGGATGGGTTGGGGAGCAGCCGACAGATAGTTGTTGGTTATAGTCTCAAGTAGCACGACGATAGGCAGATGATCTCGTTATGGAGACAATAGCTACGTTCAACAACCAGTGTGGTCACAGCTAGGAAGGAAAGCAATGAAAAATTACTTTTTTTCAGATGCCTCGATCATCATGTCTTTCCACAACTTGAATTTCTTAACCGCCACAAAATGTGTTTCGTTGACTTTAATTATGCATTTTCGTTATGATCTGTCTTTTTTATTTTATAATACTTCGCTTCATTTGCTTTCCATACGAAGCGTCTCTGTCGTGTCCTCTTTGTGTGTGAACTTTTGGATATTTGACTATTTGTAGGTCAAACAAGCAGGATGATATCATATAGTTTACTTTGATATTTTCGGTTACCTATTTCTGTGCTCGGTTAACCGGAGCAGCCGCGGCCTTTCTTCAAACCAGGTCACACAATATCTACACGGCAGTAATATATAGCCATTGGTGGTTAACTATCCGTACACAAATGTTGAAGTTGTAGCCGTGTTTTCTTTTGTGCACGGTTGTTTTTTTTCTTTCTTGCATTCGTAATTTTACGGTTGCGTGTCGGACAGCACCACTTGCCATGTAGAATCTATTACTGAACAGACAGTGTAGTGGTGAATGTAATGGTTTGTCTAGTGAAGAGCTTTCTGCATAAGGCAAGTTTCAACCGCAGGCTGTCGTTGCAGAGAATGTAGGAAGGAAAGATACATGTTTCCTCAATATGGGATATAAGAGGTAAAGGCAGGGGTTCCCTCGACAGAAGATGGTAGAAGGGAAGATGTAGGTTCTCTCAACAAATGGGAAGAAGGGAAGATGCAGGTTATCTCAACAAATGGAAGAAGGGAAGATGCAGGTTCTCTCAACAAATGGAAGAAGGGAAAATGCAGGTTCTCTCAACAAATGGAATGCAGGTTCTCTCGACAAGTAATGAGAGATGGGAAGACACAGGTTCTCTCGGTAGAAAATGGGAGATGGGAAGGCGCAAGGTGTTCTCAACAAAGAATAGGAAGATGCAGGTGCTCTCAACAAATGGAATAAGGGAACATGCGGGTTCTCTCGACCAGTAATGGGAGATGGGAAGACACAGGTTCTCTCGGTAGAAAATGAGAGAAGGGAAGATGCAGGATCTCTCAACAAAGACTTGGAGAAGGTAAGACATCGGTTCTCTCAACAAATAATGGAAGCTGGGAAGGCGCAGGTCGTTCTCAACAAAGAATGGAAGATACAGATTCTCACAACAAATGGAAGAAGAAAAGATATAGCTTCTCTCAATAAAGAATGGAAGAAGGAAAGCCACAGGTTTTCTGAACAAAGAAGGAAAGATGCAGGTTCTCTCAACAAATGGAAGAAAGAAAGATATAGCGCCTCTAAACAAAAAAATGGGAAATACAGACTGTCTCAACAAAAAATATGAAAAATAAAGACATAATTTCCCACGATATAAAATGGGAGGTGGAAAGCCACAGGTGTTCTCAACAAAGAATGGAAGACACGGGTTCTCTCAGCAAAGAATATCAAACGTAGAGATACATGTTTCCTCGATAGAAAATGGGAGAAAGAAAGCCACAGGTGTTCACAACAAAGAATGGAAAATAAAGTGAAACAAATGGAAGAAGAAAAGATATAGCTTCTCTCAACAGAGAAGTGGAGAAGGGGTGATACAGGTACGTTCAACAAAGAATGGAAGTAGGGAAAGACATAGTTTCTCTCACAGAAAATATGTGAAGAAACCATGCATTTGTGTGTGTGTGTGTGTGTGTGTGTGTGTGTGTGTGTGTGTGTGCATGTGTGTGTGTTGCATGTATGTATGTTGCATGTGTGTGTGTGTGTTGCATGTATGTGTGTTGCAATGTATGTATATTGCATGTGTGCGCGCGCGCTGCGCGTGTGTGTGTGTGTGTGTGTGTGTGTGTGTTGCATGTGTTTATGTTAGTCTATTCGTGTTGTGTCTGGACACTTGCGTACATGTATGTGCCGTGTGAGAATGAAGTAATTAAATGAACTGACACAACGTTGGAAATAGTAAACAAGTGGGAACTATATAGCAGACACATTGAAAGACAACCCGGTTGAGATAGTAGACAAGTGGGAACTGTATAGCAGACACACTGAAAGACAACCCGGTTGAGATAGTAGACAAGTGGGAACTATATAGCAGACACATTGAAAGACAACCCGGTTGAGATAGTAGACAAGTGGGAACTATATAGCAGACACACTGAAAGACAACCCGGTTGAGATAGTAGACAAGTGGGAACTATATAGCAGACACACTGAAAGACAACCCGGTTGAGATAGTAGACAAGTGGGAACTATATAGCAGACACACTGAAAGACAACCCGGTTGAGATAGTAGACAAGTGGGAACTATATAGCAGACACACTGAAAGACAACCCGGTTGAGATAGTAGACAAGTGGGAACTATATAGCAGACACACTGAAAGACAACCCGGTTGAGATAGTAGACAAGTGGGAACTATATAGCAGACACACTTGAAAGACAACCCGGTTGAGATAGTAGACAAGTGGGAACTATATAGCAGACACACTGAAAGACAACCCGGTTGAGATAGTAGACAAGTGGGAACTATATAGCAGACACACTGAAAGACAACCCGGTTGAGATAGTAGACAAGTGGGAACTATATAGCAGACACATTGAAAGACAACCCGGTTGAGATAGTAGACAAGTGGGAACTATATAGCAGACACATTGAAAGACAACCCGGTTGAGATAGTAGACAAGTGGGAACTATATAGCAGACACACTGAAAGACAACCCGGTTGAGATAGTAGATAAGTGGGAACTGTATAGCAGACACACTGAAAGACAACCCGGTTGAGAAGTTCAATGTTGAAACAGAACAGGCCCAGACCCAACAGCCGTTCTACAATCTTTCAGAGCCTGGGGTCAAATTAGGCCACCTCTGACGTCAGTCTTGACTGTCCTTGCTCCTGGACAGACCAAGCGTGAAAGACAGAACCCAAAGACAGAACGGAAGGACATAACGGAAAGACAGAACGGAAAGACAGGACTGAAAGACAGAACGGAATGACAGAATGGACAGACAGAACAGAACGACAGAGCGGAATGACAGAACGGACAGACAAAACTGAAAGACAGAACAGAAAGACAGAATGGAATGACAGAACGGAATGACAGAACGGATAGACAAAACAGAAAGACACAACAGAAAGACAGAATGGAAAGACAGAACAGAAAGGCAGAAGTATGTATCCCAGCTCACTCGTCCGTGGAGACTCGGTTGATGATTCTAAATATGTTTGTTCCCTACTACATTTTCTCCTTGATATTACTTTCAACTTCTTTTTCTTTGTTGTTCTTGTCCTTATTTTTATTGTTCTTATTCCTGTTTTGCCGGCTTCCTGGCCTAGAGGTTAGCGACTTTTCTATACTCTCGGTGAGAATCAGCAGTGGTTCGAATCGCGTCGGTAACTTACGGGGTATGTAAGCCGGCCGCTCAGAAAGCAATGGCAAACTACTGAGCGTAATCTTGGCAAGATATCAACATACAGCTGAAAGATGCTGGTGTTGACAGCGATGTCCTGTAAAGGATACGCAAACATATTTATTCCTGTTTTTCTTATTGTTGTTGGTGTTCTACTGTTCTTGTTCTTTTTTCATGTTCTTGTTGCTCTTAATGCTCTTGCTCTTCTTATTCTTGTTGTTTTTGTGTTCTTATTGTTCTCGGGTCCTTATTGTTCTTGTTCTTATTCTCTTTGTTCTTATTGTCTTGTCGTTCTTGTTATTATTGTTTTATTGTTCATTGTTGTTGTTTTTCTTGTTATTGTCGTTCTTATTGTCCTTGCCGTTGTTTTTTCTTTTTATTCTTGTTGTTACTGTCAGTATTAATCCCTGCCGGTCTGTAGAAGCTGTGCTGAATCGTGACCTAGTTACATACTGCACCTCTCCATGCATGTGTGACAGTTTAGTACCAGTTTTTGCACACGCTCACCCCTTCCCGGCGCTGGTTTCTAAGCAAGGAGAGAAGAAGGAGAGCTCCGCACTAGTTCCCCCGTGAGATGGTACTCTGGTATCGAGTCGGGAGAAAAGTTTCTACACGAGTCTCAATGCGAGAGTTGGTGGGAGCCTGTTTGTGGTTTGACATTTCAGAATGCCACATGCGTCCACGTTGGGATTTAAGACGTATAGTTGTCCAGAGATGTTACAATCAACCAACCAGCCAACTAACCACCCAGTCAAACAACTAACCGCCCAATGGGCCAGACAACTAACCAATCAATCAGCCAATTAACCAATCAGTCAGCCAACTAACCAACCAATCAGCCGACTAATTAACCAGCCAACTAATTAACTAACCAATAATCCAATCAAGTAGCAAGCAATCAATCAACCACGCAAACAACCAACCAGGCCAACTCTTGTTTATGTGTGTATATTAGCCCTTGCCTCAAGGAGCAGCGGCGACTAGACCCTCGCCTAGAGAGCAGTGGTAGCCTAGTGGCTAGACCCTCGCCTAGAGAGCAGTGGTAGCCTAGTGACTATACCCTCGCCTAGAGAGCAGTGGTAGCCTAGTGACTATACCCTCGCCTAGAGAGCAGTGGTAGCCTAGTGGCTAGGCCCTCGCCTAGAGAGCAGTGGTAGCCTAGTGACTAGACCCTCGCCTAGAGAGCAGTGATAGCCTAGTGACTAGACCCTCGCCTAGAGAGCAGTGGTAGCCTAGTGGCTAGACCCTCGCCTAGAGAGCAGTGGTAGCCTAGTGACTAGACCCTCGCCTAGAGAGCAGTGGTAGCCTAGTGACTATACCCTCGCCTAGAGAGCAGTGGTAGCCTAGTGGCTAGGCCCTCGCCTAGAGAGCAGTGGTAGCCTAGTGGCTAGGCCCTCGCCTAGAGAGCAGTGATAGCCTAGTGGCTAGACCCTCGCCTAGAGAGCAGTGGTAGCCTAGTGGCTAGACCCTCGCCTAGAGAGCAGTGGTAGCCTAGTGACTAGACCCTCGCCTAGAGAGCAGCGGTAGCCTAGTGGCTAGACCCTCGCCTAGAGAGCAGCGGTAGCCTAGTGGCTAGACCCTCGCCTAGAGAGCAGCGGTAGCCTAGTGGCTAGACCCTCGCCTAGAGAGCAGCGGTAGCCTAGTGGCTAGACCCTCGCCTAGAGAGCAGCGGTAGCCTAGTGGCTAGACCCTCGCCTAGAGAGCAGCGGTAGCCTAGTGGCTAGACCCTCGCCTAGAGAGCAGCGGTAGCCTAGTGGCTAGACCCTCGCCTAGAGAGCAGTGGTAGCCTAGTGGCTAGACCCTCGCCTAGAGAGCAGCGGTAGCCTAGTGGCTAGACCCTGGCCTAGAGAGCAGCGGTAGCCTAGTGACTAGACCTTCGCCTAGAGAGCAGTGGTAGCCTAGTAACTAGACCCTCGCCTACAGAGCAGCGGTAGCCTAGTGACTAGACCCTCGCCTAGAGAGCAGTGGTAGCCTGATACCTAGACCCTGGCCTAAAGAACAGTGGTAGCCTGATACCTAGACCCTGGCCTACAGAACAGTGGTAGCCCGACTAGACCCTCGCCTACAGAACAGTGGTAGCCTGATACCTAGACCCTGGTCTACAGAACAGTGGTAGCCTGATACCTAGACCCTGGCCTACAGAACAGTGGTAGCCCGACTAGACCCTGGTCTACAGAACAGTGGTAGCCTAATACCTAGACCCTGGTCTACAGAACAGTAGTAGCCTGATACCTAGACCCTGGTCTACAGAACAGTGGTAGCCTGATACCTAGACCCTGGTCTACAGAACAGTGGTAGCCTGATACCTAGACCCTGGTCTACAGAACAGTGGTAGCCTGATACCTAGACCCTGGTCTACAGAACAGTAGTAGCCTGATACCTAGACCCTGGTCTACAGAACAGTGGTAGCCTAATACCTAGACCCTGGTCTACAGAACAGTGGTAGCCTGATACCTAGACCCTCGCCTAGAGAGCAGTGGTAGCCTAATACCTAGACCCTGGTCTACAGAACAGTGGTAGCCTGATACCTAGACCCTGGCCTACAGAACAGTGGTAGCCTAATACCTAGACCCTCGCCTAGAGAGCACCTGTAGCCTAATACCTAGACCCTGGTCTACAGAACAGTGGTAGCCTGATACCTAGACCCTGGCCTACAGAACAGTGGTAGCCTGATACCTAGACCCTGGCCTACAGAACAGTGGTAGCCTAATACCTAGACCCTGGTCTACAGAACAGTGGTAGCCTAATACCTAGACCCTGGTCTACAGAACAGTGGTAGCCTGATACCTAGACCCTGGTCTACAGAACAGTGGTAGCCTAATACCTAGACCCTGGTCTACAGAACAGTGGTAGCCTGATACCAGACCCTGGCCTACAGAACAGTGGTAGCCTAATACCTAGACCCTGGTCTACAGAACAGTGGTAGCCTAATAACCTAGACCCTGGTCTACAGAACAGTGGTCGCCTAATACCTAGACCCTGGTCTACAGAACAGTGGTAGTCTAATACCCTAGACCTGGTCTACAGAACAGTGGTAGCCTAATACCTAGACCCTGGTCTACAGAAACAGTGTAGCCTAATACCTAGACCCTGGTCTACAGAACAGTGGTAGCCTAATACCTAGACCCTGGTCTACAGAACCAGTGGTAGCCTAATAACCTAGACCCTGGTCTACAGAACAGTGGTAGCCTAATACCTAGACCTGGTCTACAGAACAGTGGTAGCCTAATACCTAGACCCTGGTCTACAGAACAGTGGTAGCCTAATACCTAGACCCTGGTCTACAGAACAGTGGTAGCCTGATACCTAGACCCTGGCCTACAGAACAGTGGTAGCCTAATACCTAGACCCTCGCCTAGAGAGCACCTGTAGCCTAATACCTAGACCCGGTCTATCAGAACAGTGGTAGCCTGATACCTAGACCCTGTCTACAGAACAGTGGTAGCCTGATACCTAGACCTGCTACAGAACAGTGGTAGCCTAATAATACCTAGACCCTGGCCTACCCTGTCTACAGAGGCCAGTGGTAGCCTAATACGTAGACCCTGGCCTACAGAAGCAGTGTAGCCTGATACTAGAACCCTGGCCTACAGAACAGTGGTAGCCTGATACCTAGACCCTGGCCTACAGAACAGTGGTAGCTGATACCTGATACCTAGACCCTGGCCTACAGAACAGTGGTAGCCCGACTAGACCCTGGTCTACAGAACAGTGGTAGCCTGATACCTAGACCCTGGCCTACAGAAACGTGGTAGCCTGATACCTAGACCCCTGGCCTACAGAACAGTGGTAGCCTGATACCTAGACCCTGGCCTACAGAACAGTGGTAGCCTGATACCTAGACCCTGGCCCACAGAACAGTGGTAGCCTGATACCTAGACCCTGGCCTACAGAACAGTGGTAGCCTGATACCTAGACCCTGGCCTACAGAACAGTGGTAGCCTGATACCTAGACCCTGGCCTACAGAACAGTGGTAGCCCGACTAGACCCTGGTCTACAGAACAGTGGTAGCCTGATACCTAGACCCTGGCCTACAGAACAGTGGTAGCCTGATACCTAGACCCTGGCCTACAGAACAGTGGTAGCCTGATACCTAGACCCTGGCCTACAGAACAGTGGTAGCCCGACTAGACCCTGGTCTACAGAACAGTGGTAGCCTGATACCTAGACCCTGGCCTACAGAACAGTGGTAGCCCGACTAGACCCTGGTCTACAGAACAGTGGTAGCCTGATACCTAGACCCTGGCCTACAGAACAGTGGTAGCCCGACTAGACCCTGGTCTACAGAACAGTGGTAGCCTGATACCTAGACCCTGGCCTACAGAACAGTGGTAGCCTGATACCTAGACCCTGGCCTACAGAACAGTGGTAGCCTGATACCTAGACCCTGGTCTACAGAACAGTGGTAGCCTGATACCTAGACCCTGGCCTACAGAACAGTGGTATCCTGATACCTAGACCCTGGTCTACAGAACAGTGGTAGCCTGATACCTAGACCCTGGTCTACAGAACAGTGGTATCCTGATACCTAGACCCTGGTCTACAGAACAGTGGTATCCTGATACCTAGACCCTGGTCTACAGAACAGTGGTAGCCTGATACCTAGACCCTGGCCTACAGAACAGTGGTATCCTGATACCTAGACCCTGGCCTACAGAACAGAGGTAGCCTAGTGGCTAGACCCTGGCCTAAAGAACAGTGGTAGCCTGATACCTAGACCCTGGCCTACAGAACAGTAGTAGCCCGACTAGACCCTGGCCTACAGAACAGTGGTAGCCTGATACCTAGACCCTGGCCTACAGAACAGTAGTAGCCCGACTAGACCCTGGCCTACAGAACAGTGGTAGCCTGATACCTAGACCCTGGCCTACAGAACAGTGGTAGCCTGATACCTAGACCCTGGCCTACAGAACAGTGGTAGCCCGACTAGACCCTGGCCTACAGAACAGTGGTAGCCCGACTAGACCCTGGCCTACAGAACAGTGGTAGCCCGACTAGACCCTGGCCTACAGAACAGTGGTAGCCTGATACCTAGACCCTGGTCTACAGAACAGTGGTAGCCCGACTAGACCCTGGCCTACAGAACAGTGGTAGCCTGATACCTAGACCCTGGCCTACAGAACAGTGGTAGCCTGATACCTAGACCCTGGCCTACAGAACAGTGGTAGCCTGATACCTAGACCCTGGCCTACAGAACAGTGGTAGCCTGATACCTAGACCCTGGCCTACAGAACAGTGGTAGCCTGATACCTAGACCCTGGCCTACAGAACAGTGGTAGCCCTGATACCTAGACCCTGGCCTACAGAACAGTGGTAGCCTGATACCTAGACCCTGGCCTACAGAACAGTGGTAGCCCGACTAGACCCTGGCCTACAGAACAGTGGTAGCCTGATACCTAGACCCTGGTCTACAGAACAGTGGTAGCCTAATACCTAGACCCTGGCCTACAGAACAGTGGTAGCCTGATACCTAGACCCTGGCCTAGAGAGCACCTGTAGCCTAATACCTAGACCCTGGCCTAGAGAGCAGTGGTAGCCTAATACCTAGACCCTGGCCTAGAGAGCAGTGGTAGCCTGATACCTAGACCCTGGCCTAGAGAGCAGTGGTAGCCTAATACCTAGACCCTGGCCTAGAGAGCAGTGGTAGCCTGATACCTAGACCCTGGCCTAGAGAGCAGTGGTAGCCTAATACCTAGACCCTGGCCTAGAGAGCAGTGGTAGCCTGATACCTAGACCCTGGTCTAGAGAGCAGTGGTAGCCTAATACCTAGACCCTCGCCTAGAGAGCACCTGTAGCCTAATACCTAGACCCTGGCCTAGAGAGCAGTGGTAGCCTGATACCTAGACCCTGGTCTAGAGAGCAGTGGTAGCCTAATACCTAGACCCTCGCCTAGAGAGCACCTGTAGCCTAATACCTAGACCCTGGCCTAGAGAGCAGTGGTAGCCTGATACCTAGACCCTGGTCTACAGAACAGTGGTAGCCTAATACCTAGACCCTCGCCTAGAGAGCACCTGTAGCCTAATACCTAGACCCTGGCCTAGAGAGCAGTGGTAGCCTGATACCTAGACCCTGGTCTACAGAACAGTGGTAGCCTAATACCTAGACCCTCGCCTAGAGAGCACCTGTAGCCTAATACCTAGACCCTGGCCTAGAGAGCAGCGGTAGCCTGATACCTAGACCCTGGCCTAGAGAGCAGTGGTAGCCTAATACCTAGACCCTGGTCTACAGAACAGTGGTAGCCTAATACCTAGACCCTGGTCTACAGAACAGTGGTAGCCTAATACCTAGACCCTGGTCTACAGAACAGTGGTAGCCTAATACCTAGACCCTGGTCTACAGAACAGTGGTAGCCTAATACCTAGGACCCTGGTCTACAGAACAGTGGTAGCCTAATACCTAGACCCTAGTGTAGCTAACCTAGCACGGGTCTACAGAACAGTGGTAGCCTAATACCTAGACCCTGGTCTACAGAACAGTGGTAGCCTAATACCTAGACCCTGGTCTACAGAACAGTGGTAGCCTAATACCTAGACCCTGGTCTACAGAACAGTGGTAGCCTAATACCTAGACCCTGGTCTACAGAACAGTGGTAGCCTAATACCTAGACCCTGGTCTACAGAACAGTGGTAGCCTAATACCTAGACCCTGGCCTAGAGAGCAGTGGTAGCCTGATACCTAGACCCTGGTCTACAGAACAGTGGTAGCCTAATACCTAGACCCTCGCCTAGAGAGCACCTGTAGCCTAATACCTAGACCCTGGCCTAGAGAGCAGTGGTAGCCTGATACCTAGACCCTGGCCTAGAGAGCAGTGGTAGCCTAATACCTAGACCCTGGCCTAGAGAGCAGTGGTAGCCTAATACCTAGACCCTGGCCTAGAGAGCAGTGGTAGCCTAATACCTAGACCCTGGCCTAGAGAGCAGTGGTAGCCTAATACCTAGACCCTGGCCTAGAGAGCAGTGGTAGCCTAATACCTAGACCCTCGCCTAGAGAGCAGCGGCGCAGGGGGCATTGGTGCCATCCGCATCGGCGTGACTTAGCTAAAATGAGTACCAGGACATCTGTTGGGATGTAAAAGTTACCGGCATGAACATGACCACGTGGCCCGTCGTGTGCAGTTTGGTCTATACAAATATGGATGAAATACCATCTCCCCAGTACCCCTTGAGACGTGAAAACGGGCCTTTAACTTACAACCAACGATCATCTCATCTCATCTCATCAGGTTCCTCGTGTACCTTGCGGTGTAGAGGTGAAACATAAACAACTGTAGAGTGCCCGTGTGTGGGCTTCACAACCAAAGATCACACGAACAAATACGCCACTATCACTCAACCGTGCTCGCTCCGTGGCGAAGGGGTTACTGACGCAGTTCGTAATCCCGAATACCGCGTTCGAAACACAGCTGCGGGCGATTTAATAGCATCCCGCCTTGTGTTGATATTTCATGAAATGGTACGGGTGCCGGTCCTTCATAAAGCAATGGCAAACTACTGAACGTGAACTTGCCCAGGAATCACGAACAGCCAAAAATGCTATGGTTGACTGCTACGTCCTTTAAAGGATATGCAACTAACTAACTGAACTCGACCATGACATGGCCTCATAACTGTAATGCTGAGCTGCAATGCCTCGGATATCACGTGCTGTGGTCGCTGTTCCTTGTCTGTCGTGACCTTGACAGATATATCTGGGTTTATGATCCTACACGTAAACATAAGACACCGCCAAGACCACCATCTTTCCCTGAACATAAACGAAGGAGAGTAATTTCCACAGACAAAACTACTTGTATACTTAACAAATTACACTCGACAATGAACAAATTACAAATGTCACCAGTATGGCTCCATAATTAACAACGGATGAGATTATTCTTTAAAAAAAAAATGTCTGAAGGAGAATGACTAAAGCAATGCGGAAGGTTAATCAGTATTAAATGATACAGTACCGAAGGATAATACAGGGATGCTTGTAATGTCTCACTACACTTTGAATGTAGAACAAATTTGAAACATGAAGTACATGATGTCATAGAAAAATGTGCTCCGCAGTCTATCGTGAAGCAATATGCTGCTGGAGTAATTCTTTGCACTCCAAACAGAATGATGTTGTCAACGGAAGAAATAATTTTTCAGATTTGTTCTACACACAAAGTGTAGTGAGACTTTACAAACACCCTATGGCCAAATGTGACCTCCCATTTGGACAGAAGGGCGATATAAAGCCATACTAGGGTCATCGTGTTATTTGTTTTGTTTCGCTGTCATCTTCCACAATTTTAATGCTCAGTGAACGGAAATGTATATTATAATGTATAATAATATCATACTTGTCCATGTGATTGTGTACCATGCCAATTCTAAATCTACTTTTTATTTGGCACTAAATCAATTAAGAGTCGGACATAATACAAGCAAAGAATTAACAGCAACACTGTGACACGATGACCCTACCTGTGACAATAAGCTTTTGCCGGGCTGGGTCTAAAATTCTTGGTTGCCAGAGGACAAAACTACTAAAAGGACATTCACATTTTAACTTATTGTCTACTGTTTAAGGGGGTCCATTTGCCATCGGGCGAGCTGATAATCTGGCCAGTCCGCCACTGCCAATAATGATGTGAATCATACTAAATGAAGAGAAAGGCTTTTAAACTGAAATGTAAAAGAAGAATTCTTAGAATGCGCGTGGATCAGAAGAACAGAAAATACTGACTTGCTGCAAGATCTGATCAACGAAGGATACTGGCTCATATACAGTGTCATGCCTCGGAGACTGGAATACTTTGACCATGTGAACTGATTCAGTGTCAAACACACAGCAGGTCAGGACCAAAGATGCTACACAATTAAATGTATTATAATGTGATGTTCCGTTCACTGAGCATTGACATTGTGGCAGAAACCACGAAATACAAGAAATAACACGATGTCCGTACTCTGGCTATATATCCTCCTTCCGTGCAAATAGCAGGTCAAATTTAGCGATATATTATCCTTCGACACTGTATCAGTTAAATGTGACATTTGTTTGGGATGAGTAGTGGGTGTGGCTGACAAGATAAGAGCACTCTAGCTCTAAAACTCCGGTGCGTTGACGACGGGGTAAACCTTTCACCGGTCATTTGGATTTTAACGTAGATTTCTCGCCCAAAAGGCAAGTGGCAAGCTACTGAACGTAAGATTGCCTATCGCTGTAATGCTTGTAAGACTACTATACAATTCCTAAATGCCTTCCTGTCTATGCTGCTGTTGTTGGCTCACAGACCCGTATCACTCTGATATTCATTTGTTCACGCCTGACAGTGAGAAGTCAATCAGTGACTTGATTATAACGAAGAGAAGTTGAAGAAACTTTCTTTATCAAGAGGATACAAAAATCACCCCGTCCACCCCATTTCTGAATACATAACAATATTTCTTGTTTATTCTTGCGTGAATATACTTACAAATAACCTTGACCTTCTGTGGCGGCGTCACTCCACCTTGGAAGGCAGCCAGAGGTCCGGGGTTGTCAGAGCACACAGCATCAGCCTGCCATTGTACGCTCCAGGCGGATTACAGGGTTACACCTTTGTGTCGCTGCCGATGTGTTGACCTACCATTAACGGCTTCTTTGTGTCAAGTATTTGTACACTTGCTGTGTCAGCTCATGCCAACAGAGGTTCTTTTCCCATGAGTGATCAACTGTGTTTGTTTTATCGCTGTTTATTGGACCCAAAATGACAGATCTCTCTCTCTCTCTCTCTCTCTCTCTCTCTCTCTCTCTCTCTCTCTCTCTCTCTCTCTCTCTCTCTCTCTCTGCGTGTGTGGGAGGGGCGATATTAATTGGATTACGACTGTTACAAGTAATCTTAGATCGAGAGTGTTATAGGAATGTGATGACATAGTTGTTGGTTCACGTGTATGATAGACCTGGCTAGTGATGACACATAGTTGTTGGTTCACGTGTATGATAGATCTGGCAAGTGATGACACATAGTTGTTGGTTCACGTGTATGATAGACCTGGCAAGTGATGACATTGTTGTTGATTCACGTGTATGATGATAGACCTGGCAAGTGATGACACATAGTTGTTGGTTCACGTGTATGATAGACCTGACTAGTGATGACACATAGTTGTTGGTTCACGTGTATGATGATAGACCTGGCAAGTGATGACACATAGTTGTTGGTTCACGTGTATGATGATAGACCTGGCAAGTGATGACACATAGTTGTTGGTTCACGTGTATGATGATAGACCTGGCAAGTGATGACACATAGTTGTTGGTTCACGTGTATGATGATAGACCTGGCAAGTGATGACACATAGACCTGGCTAGTGATGACATTGTTGTTGGTTCACGTGTATGATGATAGACCTGGCAAGTGATGACAAATAGTTGTTGGTTCACGTGTATGATAGACCTGGCAAGTGATGACACATAGTTATTGTTTCACGTGTATGATAGACTTGGCTAGTGATGACATTGTTGTTGTTTCAGGTGTATGATAGAGTAGGGTCTATTCAAAACCTCACGACCGCCCAAAATATTTCAAATTCTGTGATAGATCTTCTCGGTAACAAATAATAATATACCTTGCCTTTTAATGCTTTCTTTCCTGCCTGTCTGCCTGTCTGTGAGTCTGTCTGTAAAACTACTGATGAATGAAATTTAAAGTAAAATAGTAAAGGACATTAGGTACATGGAGTTAGAGCCATATTTCTGTAGACCAAACGCCACTCGGTGGGTCACGTGGTCGGTATCGCACCGGCCGCCATTACATCCCGAGATATTTCCGTTTACCTCGGCGCGGAGGTCAATCGTAAAAACTCCAATCCTCCCCAGTGCGACTCGAACCATAGGGCCGGCGGGCTGTCGTCTGGCCACTGAACTTTTAAAATGCCATGTCCTTTGCAGAACGTTTAGACAACCCTGGTTGAATTAAGCTTTCCCTTCTTCTGTTCTCCAGTAGCAGTTTATTGCTATGGGTCAGTGATGTCATATCGCCATCGCATTTTGTCGGGTCTGGAGCAAGGAGGAGAAGGCGGCTAGTCTTTCCTTCACTTTAACAACCTGTCACGGGACCACTGTCGTTTACGATAAGACGATAAACTAACATAGACAGTCTGTATTCACAGCTGCAATTGTTTGTTACTAGTGGAGAAACACTCACGTCGGATCAAAGGAAACTACAAGTCTTTGAGAGTTCCCTAGGAAAGGGAGAATCTGTCGGCATGGTTTGATGTATCGTCGTTCGAGAGAAAAAGCCTGTTGTGTTCGTGGTAGGAAGGGGGACTACTATTCTTGTAAAGTTGGAAACAGATTGTCTGCCGCTGAGGCAACCTGGTTTAGTTATTAGTTTAGTTATCAGTTGGGGTATCTTCGTTGCACTCCGGACATGTCCATAGGTGCTCAGATCCTCCCCCCAGCATATGCATCAGCGTCCGGTGGCTAATAGTGCCAGTTCTGTGTTGGTTGACGAGGCGCTTTGTTTTCCCGATGTACCTCTCGCGTCTGGCTGTGCCAATTCTTACTCCCAGGTCTTTCATCCTGGAAAGCGATGTGGAATCACTGGCGTCAAAATCCTCTGTTCTCGCCATATCTTTAAGGGCGTTAATAACATCGGCACGATCCATGGGCTGGCCATCTACAGGGGGTGCAGAGCCAGCCAATTTATCAGCTCGTTCATTTCCCTCGACTCCCGCATGTCCCGGGACGAAGATGAAGGTGACTTTGCGGACAACAGACTTCCGCAGCGACTCAGTCCACTGTCTACGTACAGATCCAGCTTCGACCTTCTGAATCATGCTCATTGAATCACTTAGTACACACACGTTGGCATAATGCTGTGATTCCAGCCATATGAAAGCCTGTGTAACTGCCATCACCTCCATCGTCATGCTGCTCGTGGTCATAGAGTGGGCACCACTGGATTCTTGAACGGTTCGGCCCGCTGAACGGGCTGTAAATGCCCACGCACTTCTCTGCTGCTTTACAACAGATCCATCTGTATAGATGAGCACTTCGGGGCTATCTGAGTGATCATAGATGAGCGCGTTAACCTCTGCATTGACAGCGGCAGGGTTCTGCTCTCTGCACCGTCTGTCGAGTGTGATAATGCAGGAGAAGGTACACTTAAAAGCTGGAGGCACCGGCACCCATTCCTTGCCGGGGTTGATACTGGTAAGACTGCAGACCTGTCCGACAACATCTTCCGCCCGACCCATCCATGATTTGCCCCTCTTTAGCCTGTCACCCTTTTCTCTGAATACAGCGTCATGCAGAGGGTGCTGCTCATCTGCACTTATTTTTAAGTATGCACGAGCTCTCCAGATCTTGATCCTGTGTTCCATTGTCGGGAAGTCAAGGAGGTATCTCATTGCTACACAGCTGGTGTCTCTCGTGCAGTCCCAAAATGATGCGCATGGCTTCGTTTTGTACCTTTTCAAGTCTTCCAATCTGTGTAGGGCTGACAGTGAGGATGGCCAGGGCATACTCGATGCGTGAAAGCACAAGTCCTTGGAACAGAAGTAATAGCAGTCTTTGCTCGATATTGGCAGTCGCCATGACTCTCATTGCTGCCAAACCTTTTCGAGCCTTCGTTATGACATAATCGACATGATCTCTGAAGGACAGGCTACGATCAAGCCTCACGCCAAGATATGTCATTGACTGGGTTCTACTCAGAATGCTCCCATCCATTCTTACTGCCGGCAGGTCTGTTTTCACAATATGGTTGTTTAGTGAGAACCATGTAACCGTTGCCTTTGCAGGGTTGACAAGGGCATCGGCATCAGCACACCATGAGGAAATTCGATCTAGTTCGCCCTGCATATAGTTGGCAACCGCCTGTCTATCTCGACCCTGTCGATACACGAGGATGTCGTCAACGAATGATAGAGTCCTACCCCTCCCATCCAACTGTTGTTCAGTGATCGGCACCGTATACACGTTGAATAGTACTGGTGACAGTGGTGAACCCTGCGGCAAACCTGGACAAACCTGAGGCCACCTGGTGTTTATATCGAATGATGTCACTCGGACACTCCCCGACGGTATGAAAAACAGAATTTGTTACCGCTAGTGTGAACAGGGGAGTTGACCTAGGCTGAAGTGTCGGACTAGCTCGGTTTTAATATAGAAAAGAATCTAGCGTGTTCTGTATCAATTCACGTTGAGGAACATGGGTCTTTCATGGCAAAGTGTAGATTCGATTCAGGATAGAGCCGAGTGTTCATAAGGTATTTACTAAAGAGCATTTAGATGTAAATATGTAGGATAGTCTAGTGATTGATAGAGCTAGAACTTGAACATAGTGTTGTTGCTCTGTTGTTAGGTATTCAAGGAGTGTCGGCGACAGTAGGCAATCGCATTGTTAAAACTAACTAGTGTGAGAGGTCAATTAGCTCAGCTGGTTGGAAAAAGTGAAGTGGGATGATATTTAGAAGGATTGAGGATGGTTGGGGGATAGGGGAAATGTCCAATGGTGGGATTTTCCAGTTGGGGTCTACTGGGGTTCTGCACTTTACATTTGGTCTTTCCTTGTCTTACCCTAATTCAGACCGATGTGATGAGCTACTCTGCCCCATGACAGAGTTTGGTTCACTGTCATATATCTGAGTGAGGCCGTCGGCCTACACTCATCTAATAGGGGTCAGTGTCCGGTTGATCTCACCCGATGTGTTCTCTCTCTTTCACAGGTTCCCTCAGGTTACGAAGAAAAGATGCTGAAACATCACTGTTTACTATCAGGGATAAATTAGTGCAGGAAGAGTTATTCAACAGCTTTTGCACTGGACCCATGATAAAAAGGGTCTGAAGGAACATTGCTCGGTTGAGCCAAAACATATAAGTATCCAGCAAATGACTTCTTAGTGATAGGGATCATGGAAGTCAGTAGTGAGATTATTTTTCCAAACCACATGTGAACAGAACACTGGTGATTGTTTTCCACATCACATGTAGAAAGAACCATAGTGAGTTTCTAAGGAACAGGAACAATGAACCTGGTGCTTTTACTAAATTACTAGATTCCTGTGGGACTGTAAACAATAACAGTGTAATTGTGAAACAGTAGGACCTTTAGGAAATGAAATCACGTTATTTCAAGGGACAGTGTTCAGTGTTTTCACAAGGCAAGGATGTTTTAAGTCTCAGAACAGTAGGAACATTTTAATAACATGGGGTGTGATCGATTCAGGATCAGTATCGGACTATATCCGTGATTGGTGACTGTCAGGGTCTTAAACTTGGCTCGCTCACCTAACAGTGTGAGACAGTACAAATACAACGTGATTTAACGTAAGACTCAACGACACACCGTTCGATGGATTTATTCACATTAAATACGGAACGATGTTCACAACAAGATATATAATAGATGTTTCAATATACACTTACACAATACAGCTCACAACGTCTCACTCTCAAGATGTCCAGACACTCGACTTTCAGCACAGATACCACACAACGCCTTTCTCTCTTCACACGTCTGTCCGAGTCGAAGTCCCCAAGCTGTCTGCCGCTAACTCGCAACTCGCCTCTCACCTCAGGTGACGTCACGAGGCATGCGTGCGTTTAGCGTCGTCCTTGCTTGACCGCTGGTCGCTTGTCAGCCAGCAGTCTTGCAGGCCGGTAACCACTATTCGCCTGGCGGCGTAACGAAGTTACGGCGTCCCTTCTGGGAGCTAAGTCGCCTGGCGGGCGTAACGATGTCACTGCATCTCTGTCTCCTTTCTGGACTCTGACACGCTCCCCCGGCAACTTCATGAAAGATGTCCTCTTTCATGTCTCATATATATACATAATGGGTTACTATTTAAACCTTGTCAGAGTCTACCCTTTTGTTGTTATATACACATACAAATAAATACACATATGCCATAGAAATATATAAGAAATGTACATTGCAATCAACGACATGTGGTGTTCAACCTTTAACACTTGTCAGGTTTCATCCTCTTGATGGCTGACTACCTCAATTGCATTATTGACCCAGTCAGATCAGTAGTACCAGCTTCACGCATCTACCTCGCAGCAATTTGAAAAAAAAGTAATAATATGGTTCTTGAAACAAAAACCATCTAGCCAGACTGATATACGACTTTTATAAGTCGTATAAAACACTCAAACCCTGCCCTTATTTGGTCAGTAGGTCTCGTGTTGGTCTGCAACGTTGGCACCCTTTGCCATGCTCATTAGATGTCTACCTGTAGTGTTGACAATCTGGCAACAGCATATCTATTTATACGCAACACATTAATGGATACATTTCAAATTATGGCCCTTTGTGTAGGGATGTAATAACACACAAATAAAAGGGAAATAATTTTAACATTCATGAAATACAATAATTTACAATAATTCTATTATTTCTTAGCGTCATTGCTTGACGTTTCTTCATATTAACGAGAAAAAGTCGGTAATATGAATACATAAATCAAGATATGATTCTAAGATTACACTACATAAATAAATAAACACACAATTCGTGTATTACATTTTATAGATTCCTAAACATTTTAGAATCGTCATAAATGTATGAACTTTTATTTGTCGTCTGCTACTTTTACTCTAAATTCCTAACTAATCCGGAAGTACACACGAACATTAAATCAGCTGATGTAGAAGCTTGCAGAACACACTTGTTCCGGTTTGATGTAGTTACGGAAAGTATCTTTCTTACAGTTCATGTGTTTAGATGTTTCACAAAACCTTCTGGATTACGATCGACTGTTCATGTGTTTCACTACCGAACATTATGGATTTCGGTTAACTGCAATGGAGTAGCTGTCACTGTTCAGTTTACACGTTCGCACACGTCATTAAAATATCCCTGGAATTATCCACATGCAGATGTCACTGTTAAATTGGATAGTTCGCTTAAGGTAAGTTCTTTGAGCGAATGTGACACTGTTGTTGTTGGTAATATATACAATTAATAAAGTTCGCTTTCTACCACACACTACACACTTATACAGGACAATCACAACATGAATTAGTAAAATAAGAATACTATTTATAATGGGGGTAACCCCTATCACATCACATTATAGACAATGCACAGCTTTTTGTGAATAGAAAAACAATTATTCACTCAATAATGGCTGTGTCGGTCTGAGTGTATTTGCACACACTGCACTCAGACATTGGTGCTTACTGGGTCGGTCGGACAACGGGACAAAAGATCGGCAATCGAATTGGTTCTGCCTGGAATATGTCGAACCTCAAAGCTATAATCTTGAAGCTTCAGAGACCAGCGTGCTACCATATGATTTGAGGGTATTCCTGAATTTATAAAACGCAACGGGCTGCTGTCAGACTCCACGATGAAGTGCCGTCCTAGAAGACATCTGGATAATTTGGTTATACCCACTACTAAAGCTAGGGCTTCCAACTGAGGAATGGACCAAGCCCGTTCTCTGGCTTTTAATTTTCTGGATACGAAGTACACTGGGTGTAGTATGTTATCGTACTCTTGTAACAAGACTGCTCCAATCGCCACGGAGCTAGCATCTGTACGCAATCTGAAAGGTAAACGGAGGTTGGGCAGTTTCAGGATAAGATTGTTGACACTATTATCAGAAAAACACGCAAGTACTTTATTAAACGCAATTTTTAGGCATTCATTGTGTACAATTTTCTCCGGTTTTTCTTTTGTTAGTAAATTAGTAAACACTTCGGTCAGTTCGGAAAACTCAGGAATGAACTGCCGGTAGTAATTTATCAATCCCAAAAGACTTCTGACTTGTTTCTTAGTAGTCGGAAGTGATAGTTTTAAAATTTTGGACACAATTTTATCGTCTGTCATGACAAAGCCATTGAATATTTTGTACCCCAAGAAAGTTATTTCCTGGTAGGCTATGTCTACTTTCGCAGGCTTTACAGTCAGTCCGTGTTGTCTAATACGTTCAAATGTCTGTCCTAACGTCTTGATGTGCTCTGTCATCGTCTCTGTGTGAACACAGATGTCGTCGATATAGCAAATTATGTTAGGAATGTCTACAAGAAGAAGTCGTGTCATACGAACGAAGGTGGCGGGGGCATTAACAAGCCCAAATGGAAGTTTGCACCATTCGTACAGTCCCCACGGTGTGGCAAATGCTGTCAAATGTCTGCTCTGTTCGTCTACTTCTATCTGATAATATCCTTTAGTCATATCTAACGTCGAAAGAACCTAGCGTCTGTCAGTTCTGTCAGAAGATCGTCAGTGTTTGCCATTGCTCCAAATCAAGAACAGTAATTTTATTTAGCTTCCTATAGTCAATGCACAGTCTTATTGTATTGTCCTTTTTTCCGTATTATCACCATTGGCGATGAGAAGTCTGACTGGGGTCGTCTGATGATGTTGTTTTTCTCTAAGTTGATTATTTCTTGGTGCAAATGTTCTTTGTAGTGTAATGGGATGGTGTATGGTCTGCATCTTATGGGTGTGTTTGATGTGAGTGTGATGTGATGCTGTACTAATTCTGTTTGTCCTGGGTTGTTGGAAAAGATGGTGTTGTACTGCTGTATAAGCTGTTTGCAACTGTTTGTTTCTGCTCGAGTTAACTTTGGATTGATTTTGATATCCTTCAAGCAGCTTGTCGTGTCTAATGTAGGTGTTGGGATCTCGTCACTAGCATCGTCATCTTCGTGATCTATTATCACTGTACACGCTGTCGTATCGTCTTGTTCGTTGTCTCTGTTGTGGTATGGTCTTAGCATATTTATGTGATATATTTTGTGTTTGTCTTTTATTAGGATTTCGTAGTCTACAGGTGAGATCTGTCTCGTCACTTTGAAGGGTCCCTGCCAAGAATCAGTCAATAGATGTCTGTCACTAGGTAGTAGAAGAAGAACGTCCTGTCCAGGTGTCAACGTTATTGTCCTGTTACCTTTGTCAGCATACTGTCTATAAGTAGCACCAGATAGTTTTAGTGCATTCTTTGCAATAATACATGATTTGATGATTCTTTCACGCAATGATGTAACATATACGTATGATGATATGGGTTTAAGTACTGGAGTAGAGTCAGTTAACATTTGGTGATAAATGGTCAATGGGCCGCGTGGTTTGGCACCATAGATAAGTTCAAAAGGAGAGAAACCGGTACTAGCATGTGGTACCTCGCGATAAGCAAAAAGAATAGCTGGTAGATATAAATCCCAGTTATTGGGGTGCTCTTGCGTTACTTTTGCAAGCATGTGCTTTAGATCCCCGTTAAATTTTTCTATTACTCCGCTACTGTGAGGATGGTACGGGGAATTGAAAAATTGTTTCACTCCCAACATTTTGGTGAAAGCCTGAGTAGATGCGGCACTAAACTGAGTGCCCCTATCGGATTGGATAGTATCTGGAAAACCCATCCTAGAAAAAATATGGAAGAACACTTCCATTATGTCATTGGCAGTTATGTTCTTTAGCGGAATCGCTTCTGGCCAGCGACTACATTGATCAATGACAGTTAGAATAAATTTATTCCCTCTAGTTGTTGTATGATTGAGAGGGCTCACTATGTCAACCGATAGTTTTTCAAAAGGTCGACTGGCTAAGTCAGTGACTTGTAACTTTGCCTGTGGGTGTTTACCTTTTTTTACCAGTTTCTGGCAGGTGTCACAACTTCTGCAATATGCTTTAATGTCACTGCAAAATTTGGGCCAATGAAACTGTGTCAATAATCTAGATCTGGTCTTAACGTATGCCATGTGCCCTGCAAGAGGTATATCGTGGGCAAGATGTAAGGCTTGCTTGCGATACCTTGTTGGTAAAACAGTTTGCTCTGTGGTGTTGTCACCTTTGGTGTAATACCTGGTGAGTATATCATTTTTCACAGCAAAATGCCATTTTGCATTCTTGGTTACCTTTGGCTTTTGGCCGATCAGATTAAAGTATTTTGACAATGAAGGATCAGCTTTTTGTGCTGTTACAAATGTTTCCTTCATAGTGTTTGTAGGTAGTGTTACTGGGCTGAGTGATTGTATAGCCTCAGTTTGCTTACTTTCATCTTGCACTCTAGCAGTAGCTCTAGTTACTGCGTTCACACATTCAATGATATCAGATGATGATGGAACAATGGTATCAATGATGTCATTAGAACTTAGTGCTACATTAGCTACCATACAATCAATAGGTGGTGTGACATTTTCAATGATGACATTTGATGTTGATGTTATGTTACCATCAATACATAGAGATGTTATGTCATGAGGTTTATCATTCACCTCAGGTAAATTTCCAATAATTACATCACACACTGGGTTTGTTAATACAGCGCACTTTACTTTCCCAGTGAGGAAAGGTGTTTCAATATATGCCCATGCTAATGGGTATTTCTCAATATTGCCTGAGAATGTTCTGCATGTTACGTGCCTGCCTGTATAGTCTGTAGGCATTATGAATGTTCTTTTCAGACCAATGAGTGAACTGCCTGTATCACGAAGGACTGTAGCAGACTTGCCATTCACATATCCGTGATGGATGTTTATTCTGCCTTTTGAATCTACTACCAAATTAGCTTCTTCATTGGCAATAGGGATGGCATGACCGCATGTTAAAATACCATCTTCATAAAAGGTGTTACAAACAGAGCATTTGTTTGCGCTGAATATGTCAAAAGCCTGTGCTGAGTTCACAGGATGTTTCTCTGGCTCTTCTTCTTCAGACGCCGAACTATCAAACAAGGCGGCATTTGCTTTGTTGGTCATATGCCTGCCCTTACAATCTTTCCGATGGTGTCCGTACGCCTTACAGAGGAAACATTTACGCAAACTTTTGAAGGATTTACGCTCCTTATCTTGTCTGTTTACCATGTTTAGTAGGTAAGTATGATAACCAGGGTTTTTATCACACATCTCAGTCTGATGATGAGAATATTTACAATAATTGCAATGGTATAACTTCTCAGAAGTAGGTCTATGAGGTTTCTGCCTACTATAGGGTTTGTCATAGTTAGCCGCTGCTACAAAGTTAATGTCAGTAGCTTCAATGGCAAAGCAATGTTTGTTGGCTGTGTAGTACGCCGAACCACGTCTTTCAATCTCATCCACACTAGTGCATTCATTCTCTAACAAAAATTTAGCAAATGCTGAAGGAATCGATGATACAATTTTGTCTCTAATGATTAGATCTTCTAATCTCTGATAATTGTTGTCAATTTTAGCTGCTGAAGTCCATTTGGAGAATATATCTCGGACTAAGCAGAGGTAATCAGAGAACGTTTGAGTCGGTTTTGGGCTCAACTTACTGAATTGTTCTCTGTAACCTGCCTCATCTAACATAAAATGTGCCATAATCTTAGATTTCAGATAATGGTAATCTTTTCTGAGGTCTTTGGGGATGGTTTCAATTACTTTAAGAGGTTCCCCTGACAAACTCCTCATGTACACAATATTCCATTCAGACAGTGGAACTTGATAATGTTCCATTAAAGTTTCAAAATTTTGGGTAAAAGCTGCAATGCAGTCACCCGAGGTATAGTTACGTACAATACCTTGATATTTCTTGTACTGGTTTTCTTTCTCCAGTCTTTCAGATTTCTTAGACTCTTTATTAATGGCAGTCTCAGTGTCAAGTTGTTTCATCTTCAACTGTAACTCCAGTTCTTCTCTCTTACTCTGAGCTGCTATTTCTGCCTTCTTCAGCTCACTATTTATCTCAGCTTGCTTTGTCTTTGCCGTCAGTTCTAATTCGGCTTGCTTGGCAGCCCTTTCTGCTACTCGTTCATCGCGTTCATTAGCTTTCTCCTGTACTAGTAGGTATTCAGACTCCACTGTGTTAATTCATCACCATGTAACTGTAATTTTATCCCCATATCAATGAAATCAAATAATGAAGACATGATGAAAAATGTCAATGAAATACCAGCCACACAAAATATGTTATAAGTGGTTAGTAATGAACAATTTACAATCGATTTCTATTGACGATGCGTGCCTAAAATTGCATAGTTAAAGTATGTGAAAAGAAAAAATATACTCAAGTGCCCTGGATGCGGTGAAGAATGGTTGGAAATCGGGCTAGAAACTGTAGGGTCGTTACTTCAAAACCACGAATGACCTCTACAGCAAGGTTTCGGATGGTACGGAAAAACCTGCTTTATTTTTGGAGAGAAATAAATTAATGTCTATTCGTTGGTGTGTGCCTGCTTGTCACTAAGTATTGATTAGGTTTGTATGGCGTTGAGTGTAGTTGTAGGTCGTAAGTTTGTCTGTCAACAATTTTTTTTTCAAAACAAGTTACTTTCTTTCCAAACACTTTTTGCTTCCAACAACTCACTTCACAAAGACAATCTACACTTATGTTAACACTTTACAACATTGATGATACATCACTTACATCAAGATAACATTCAGTAAGGACATAGACATCAAGTTTACAAGATGGCGACAAGGTCAAAATGGCGACAAGATCACAATGTCGACAAGGTCAAAACGGTGACAAGTTTCACAAATCACAAATGTTTGACACGGTTACACAATCAAACAATATGTATGCATTGTACGTTTACAAATAGTCTTACACATGTTTAAAACAATGTAGTTAATAATGAAAATGAGCCTTCCACGATCACATTTACATGTACTATAAAGTTTGACAAAAATTTCACGTTTACAAACTCTAGTTTTAAATCGTTAATCACTAAAACACGTTCATATCAAAGCCGGACGAATGCCACCACGTCCACACATGTCAGGGTCTTAAACTTGGCTCGCTCACCTAACAGTGTGAGACAGTACAAATACAACGTGATTTAACGTAAGACTCAACGACACACCGTTCGATGGATTTATTCACATTAAATACGGAACGATGTTCACAACAAGATATATAATAGATGTTTCAATATACACTTACACAATACAGCTCACAACGTCTCACTCTCAAGATGTCCAGACACTCGACTTTCAGCACAGATACCACACAACGCCTTTCTCTCTTCACACGTCTGTCCGAGTCGAAGTCCCCAAGCTGTCTGCCGCTAACTCGCAACTCGCCTCTCACCTCAGGTGACGTCACGAGGCATGCGTGCGTTTAGCGTCGTCCTTGCTTGACCGCTGGTCGCTTGTCAGCCAGCAGTCTTGCAGGCCGGTAACCACTATTCGCCTGGCGGCGTAACGAAGTTACGGCGTCCCTTCTGGGAGCTAAGTCGCCTGGCGGGCGTAACGATGTCACTGCATCTCTGTCTCCTTTCTGGACTCTGACAGTGACCACGTATCTGGGTTATCAAAAGCTACTGGAGGAAGTCAACATTTATCAGGAGGGACACATCGTTTGGTGAGGTTATCGTGTACTGAACTATGACGATGTTGTGTGATCCTTACATGGATGATCAGACTTTGCTCCTCAGCTGTTCGGTCTGATTCTGCAGATGCACTAGAGTACACGACATACATTCTACACATACACTTCTCACATACATACACTTTTCTTCATTAAATTAATGTGTTATTAATTTTTGGAAGCTAGAGTTGTTTAGTATGTTGTTTTGGGGAAGTGTGAGAGGGGGCATGAGCCAATGGTGAGAGAGAGAGAGAGAGAGAGAGAGAGAGAGAGAGAGAGAGAGAGAGAGAGAGAGAGAGAGAGAGAGAGAGAGAGACAGAGACAGAGAGAGAGAGAGAGAGAGAGAGAGAGAGAGAGAGAGAGAGAGAGAGAGAGAGAGAGAGAGAGGTATCCATTGACTGAAGGAGTGTGGTGGACGGAATCTGGTGGATTCTCTAGAATAATGATATGAGGTTAAAAATAATGTGAGTGTTGATTCCCCTCACTCCAGGGACGACACTATAAAGGAAATCCACGACACAACCGACGAACCTAAGCGTGGAACCTTTCTTAACATTACCAGCATAGATCGCTATCAACGTCGTAGGCGTGATTTAAGCTACCACAGCATAAAAGGACAGACAGCATACAGTACAATGACGACATATGTGCAGGAAGGTAGAGACACGACGGAGGAACAAGAATGTAGATAAGGACAAACAAACACATGAAAGAACAGGTAAAACAAGAAAGGTACATTGAGAAGGTCAGTCAGATCTGGTATCGAAGATGAGTCTGTGTGGGTATCGATGCCTGGAATGCCTCTAATCCGATACCCATTGTGTTGTTGCGCAAGAATGGGTTGTGTGTGTGTGTGTGTGTGTGTGTGTGTGTGTGTGTGTGTGTGTGTGTGTGTGTGTGTGAGGGAGTGAACAGTTGGTTTAGAATTATTATGTTTTCTTTATTTGTTCTTACAATCTTGTCATTAGACGGTTGGTTGGCCGAGAGGTTTAACGTTCTCACGCTGAAACTGTTTCTAGAGGTGGCGACGTAGTGGGTCCATTCCACAAGCCGGTCAGTTGGGCTGAAATGTTGACCTCTCGTCACTTTTTGACTTGATTATAACGCACTCACAGAGCATGCCGAGTAGGGTGGAGACAGGCATGATTCGTGCAGAGGTGCGTACTTCACTTTAAAAATCAAAGATAGGGAGCATCTGTTGGATCTATTCCCCAGGAACTGTTGGATCTATTCCCCAGGAACTGTTGGATCTATTCTCCAGGAACTGTAGGATCTATTCCCCAGGAACTGTTGGATCTATTCCCAGGAACTGTTGGATCTATTCCCCAGGAACTGTTGGATCTATTCTCCAGGAACTGTTGGATCTATTCTCCAGGAACTGTTGGATCTATTCCCCAGGAACTGTTGGATCTATTCCCCAGGAACTGTTGGATTTATTCCCCAGGAACTGTTGGTGTGTTGGGAAATGATCAGGCGGACAGGTTGGCTGGGTCTGCACCGTTGGGTGGGGTATGGTGCACGATGAGGCAGATGTGTTCAGGGCCCTACAGGATGGTGTGGTAGAACCAGAAATATAATACATTATAGGCTGGATTGTGAAGACAACAGCAGCCACCACCAGAAATAGAATTCATTATAGACTGGATTGTGAAGACAACAGCAGCCACCACCAGAAGTTGAATTCATTATAGACTGGATTGTGTAGACAACAGCAACCACCACCATTAATAGACATCAATATAGACTGGATTGTGAAGACAACAGCAAACACCACCATAACTTGAAATCAATATAGACTGGATTGTGTAGACAACAGTAAATACCACCAGAACTTGAATTCATTGTAGACTGGATTGTGAAGACAACAGCAACCACCACCAGAACTTGAATTCATTATAGACTGGATTGTCAAGACAACAGCAACCACCACCATAAATAGAAATCAATATAGACTGGATTGTGTAGACAACAGCAACCACCACCATAAATAGAAATCAATATAGAATGGATTGTGTAGACAACAGCAACCACCACCATAAATAGAAATCAATATAGACTGGATTGTGAAGACAACAGCAACCACCACCAGAACTTGAAATCAATATAGACTGGATTGTGTAGACAACAGCAATACCACCAGAACTTGAATTCATTGTAGACTGGATTGTGAAGACAATAGCAACCACCACCAGAAGTTGAATTCATTATAGACTGGATTGTGAAGACAACAGCAACCACCACCAGAAATAGAATTCATTATAGACTGGATTGTGAAGACAACAGCAACCACCACCAGAACTTGAATTCATTATAGACTGGATTGTGAAGACAACAACAACCACCACCAGAAATAGAATTCATTATAGACTGGATTGTGAAGACAACAGCAACCACAACCAGAACTTGAATTCATTACAGACTGGATTGTGAAGACAACAGCAACCACCACCAGAAATAGAATTCATTATAGACTGGATTGTGAAGACAACAGCAACCACCACAGAAATAGAATTCATTATAGACTGGATTGTGAAGACAACAGCAACCACAACCAGAACTTGAATTCATTACAGACTGGATTGTGAAGACAACAGCAACCACCACCAGAAATAGAATTCATTATAGACTGGATTGTGAAGACAACAGCAGCCACCACCAGAAATAGAATTCATTATAGACTGGATTGTGAAGACAACAGCAGCCACCACCAGAAATAGAATTCATTATAGACTGGATTGTGAAGACAACAGCAGCCACCACCAGAAGTTGAATTCATTATAGACTGGATTGTGTAGACAACAGCAACCACCACCATTAATAGACATCAATATAGACTGGATTGTGAAGACAACAGCAAACACCACCATAACTTGAAATCAATATAGACTGGATTGTGTAGACAACAGTAAATACCACCAGAACTTGAATTCATTGTAGACTGGATTGTGAAGACAACAGCAACCACCACCAGAACTTGAATTCATTATAGACTGGATTGTCAAGACAACAGCAACCACCACCATAAATAGAAATCAATATAGACTGGATTGTGTAGACAACAGCAACCACCACCATAAATAGAAATCAATATAGAATGGATTGTGTAGACAACAGCAACCACCACCATAAATAGAAATCAATATAGACTGGATTGTGAAGACAACAGCAACCACCACCAGAACTTGAAATCAATATAGACTGGATTGTGTAGACAACAGCAAATACCACCAGAACTTGAATTCATTGTAGACTGGATTGTGAAGACAATAGCAACCACCACCAGAAGTTGAATTCATTATAGACTGGATTGTGAAGACAACAGCAACCACCACCAGAAATAGAATTCATTATAGACTGGATTGTGAAGACAACAGCAACCACCACCAGAAATAGAATTCATTATAGACTGGATTGTGAAGACAACAGCAACCACAACCAGAACTTGAATTCATTACAGACTGGATTGTGAAGACAACAGCAACCACCACCAGAAATAGAATTCATTATAGACTGGATTGTGAAGACAACAGCAACCACCACCAGAAATAGAATTCATTATAGACTGGATTGTGAAGACAACAGCAACCACAACCAGAACTTGAATTCATTACAGACTGGATTGTGAAGACAACAGCAACCACCACCAGAAATAGAATTCATTATAGACTGGATTGTGAAGACAACAGCAACCACCACCAGAAGTTGAATTCATTATAGACTGGATTGTGAAGACAACAGCAACCACCACCAGAAATAGAATTCATTATAGACTGGATTGTGAAGACAACAGCAGCCACCACCAGAAGTTGAATTCATTATAGACTGGATTGTGAAGACAACAGCAGCCACCACCAGAAGTTGAAATCAATATATTTATATAGACTGGATTGTGAAGACAACAGCAACCACCACCAGAAATAGAATTCATTATAGACTGGATTGTGAAGACAACAGCAACCACCACCAGAAGTTGAATTCATTATAGACTGGATTGTGAAGACAACAGCAGCCACCACCAGAAGTTGAAATCAATATATTTATATAGACTGGATTGTGAAGACAACAGCAACCACCACCAGAAATAGAATTCATTATAGACTGGATTGTGAAGACAACAGCAACTACCACCAGAAATAGAATTCGTTATAGACTGGATTGTGAAGACAACAGCAACCACCACCAGAAATAGAATTCATTACAGACTGGATTGTGAAGACAACAGCAACCACCACCAGAAATAGAATTCGTTATAGACTGGATTGTGAAGACAACAGCAACCACCACCAGAAATAGAATTCATTACAGACTGGATTGTGAAGACAACAGCAACCACCACCAGAAATAGAATTCATTACAGACTGGATTGTGAAGACAACAGCAACTACCACCAGAAATAGAATTCATTATAGACTGGATTGTGAAGACAACAGCAACCACCACCAGAAATAGAATTCATTACAGACTGGATTGTGAAGACAACAGCAACTACCACCAGAAATAGAATTCGTTATAGACTGGATTGTGAAGACAACAGCAACCACCACCAGAAATAGAATTCAATATAGACTGGATTGTTAAGACAACAGCAACTACCACCAGAAATTGAAATCAATATAGACTGGATTGTGAAGACAACAGCAACTACCACCAGAAATAGAATTCATTATAGACTGGATTGTGAAGACAACAGCAAATACCACCAAAAATAGAATTTAATTAATTGGATAATATTTCCTGACTGTCCCACACACGAAATCAGATTCAAGATTAAATATCGAGGGCTGCAGATGTTATGAGACCACACTTCACAACCATAAGGAACAGAGAATTGACATTTATGGGGTTTTGCAAACAAATATACCCATGTCCACAAAACGACAGATAATAAATAGCATACTCACACCAATCTTATGCTACCAGTGTCAAACTTGGACATGATCCTAATCACACTTACGGAAATTTAATTCCTGTGAAATTAGATGATTGAGAAGGGCTGCCAGCTTAACTGTCCGAGACCGAATAAGACATGATGTTATCAGACAGACAGTGGGGTTAAAACGTTGTGCCACATATACTGAAAAACAGAAGATCAAAGGTTCGGCCATCTCGTTAAAATGCAACACCATCAACTACCAGCTGACTACATAAAATAACATCTGCTATAAGAGCCAGATGACGTCCGAGAAGACAGGTCATTGGCAACATCAAAGACATTGTACAATCTCAAGGAATGACTCTAACCAGTACCAAACATCGGACGCTGCAACACCAATTATTTTTCTCCACGATGCTTCACCGCAAAAGTGGAAGATGATGATGAACAAACAAAAGAGATTAATAGAGAAATTAATTCTTTTGTGGGAAAAGTACATGACAGGTAGAGGAAAACAGAAAGACGAATGTGGAAGGCTTAAACAGTCGAGCAACAGATAATACAATTAGCAACACCAACTTCACCAAAATATCACATGGGAGACAGTTGAATGCAGAGCGGTGATAGCTGATGTCTGTACAGACCAGGCACAAGAAGGTAAAGAACCTTTTCAGTGCTTGTATCCAGTTTGTTGATATGTGAACTCCGTCTGTCGTTCAGACAGCAATGGCAAAATACTGAATGTAAACTTGCCCAGGAATCACAAAGAGCCAAACAATGCTGGAGTTGACTGCTACGTCCAGTAAAAGATATGCAATTAAAAAAAACAACACTAACTTTAACTGTCTGTCTCTATGCATTTTGGCCCCTCTGTTTGCTCTGTCTGGTGGTGGTGACAACTGGCAAGATCGAAGGGAAAAGGCCAGGTGGAAGACCGAGAAGTAAATACCTGGATGGATTGGCCACATGGCATGGTCGAGTCAGGAACACGGAGCTGATCCACAACTCTGGTGATCGAGTGAGATGGCAGAACATGACCGCCCACGCTTACCGGCATGGCACATGATGGATGGATGGATCTGCTCTCTCTCTCTCTCTCTCTCTCTCTCTCTCTCTCTCTCTCTCTCCTTTCCGTCTCTGTTCTCCCGTCTCTCTCTCCCTCTATCTCTCTCATTCACTTATGGTTTTTGGAAGAAAGAGAACTCTGTTTAACTCTTCGAATTGCACACATCATTCCCATTGATCTCCCTTGATATAACCTCCTTGACATAAGCCTAGCTCTGACAAGAATACACCTGCGTGGGTGAGGGCCAGGCTAGCATCCAGTGAGTGCTAAACTACCACAACAGGTTGAATGTCTTCACGCATAGGTTCCTTACTGCGCCAATCCCTAAAATATTCGCAATGGCGTCTGCCATCTAGACACCCCACCGCCCAGTACCTACCTCATGATTCGCACGTGTTCTAGTAGTCGAATACAGACATGTAATGACAGACTGCTCACTAAGCAGAACGATCCCTGATACTGCCAATTTTGTCCTAACCTCTGCATATATCCTTGCTTGTGAAGAAAGTAGTAGTTGATTTCTCTGTCGTAAGTGTTCGTGTATTCAATCGGAAATGAATAGTTTCTATCAAGGTTTGTTCAATGTTAAACCGTTTTTTGTATAGAAAAGTGGGTCATTCATGCTGTGTGTATGCATGCTTGCAAGTTGATAGGTTACGTATATTTACAGATATACGCGAGTTATTATTGTTTTGTTTCTGTTTACAAAGACATATTCTAAATCATTACAAGTTGCATGTACCCTGCATGGCGTTGTGATTAAACCTAGGTTGATATTTAGGCAATATTATGTTCAGTAGTTGGCCATTAATTTCTGAATTAGTAATCAGCGTTGAATTCCAACTGATCGGTTTGTTTAATGAACCCACTATTCCACTAGCGCACAGGAAATGTCAAAGCTAGCGCTTTAAATCTCACTGCCACGGTGACCTCTAAGATACACATAGTTACAGAAATAAACGTTAGTTGTCAGGGTTATATTTACAAATATACGTTAGTTGACAGCGCTATATTTATAAAAATACATTTCTTGACAGGGCTATATTTTCAAATATACGTTAGTTCTCAGGGCAATATTTACAAATATACGCCGTTTTTGGTACAGATACACCGACATGCACGTGTGTGTGTGTGTGTGTGTGTGTGTGTGTGTGTGTGTGTGTGTGTGTGTGTGTGTGTGTGTGTGTGTGTGTGTTAGATTACACATATTATTATATATTATATATATTATTATATATTATGCGTTAGAATACGCAAGATTACACATATTCTCAAACATACACTCTTGTTGACAGGAACACACATATATTTATACATGCGCGCTAGTTGACCAGGCTACTTATTTTTACAAATGCGGGCTAGTTGAACAGGCTACTTATATTTACAAATGCGCGTTAGCTGACCAGGCTACATATATTTACACATGCACGTTAGTTGACCAGGCTACATAGATTTTCATATGCGTGCTATTTGACCGGGCCACACATATTTACACACGCGCGTTAGTTGACCAGGGTACTTATATTTACCTACCATGCATGTCGTAAGAGGCGACTAAAGGGGGCTATGGGCCGTCGCCCCGCTACTGGTGAAATGCGTGGGCCCAAATGTGAGCTGAGAGTTTCGCCCTGGAATGCTTTTACATCTGTTGGTGGTTGTTTGTAGTGTGAACTGTATGTTTGGAACGATGGCGGCCGGCTGTTGCTGGATTGACTGGTTTGCCTTTTCGGCTCACGGGTGCATTTTTCAGGAGACTCCTGGGAGTCACCGCTGGAGCTACGGAGTTCGTGCTTTGTGCGGCGCTTTCGGTGGGTCGTCCTGCGGAAAGAGACCAAGCCATATGGGATAAAATCCAGGTCAATGAAGTCTTTCTGGTGACTGCCGTTTCCATCGACGATGAACTGTATTTTTCATGGAGGACTTTTGTGTTGGCATTCTGGCGGCAGCATTATGCATCAGTGTACCTGTGCGGGCTGTTGGCTTGCCGATACTCCTGTCTACTCCATTGTTCACATTGGGCAGTGAGGAGCATTTTATGTGATATTCACTGGCACAGGAACGGAGCAATATGGGGACGACCCGTTGCCGTGAAGTTGGAACCACGACTAACTAGCTAACTAACTTATATTTACATATGCGCGCTAGTTAACCAGGCTACGTATACACTCTGCGGTAAGGCAGAGGCTAGTACTCTTGCCAGCCGGCCCTGTGGCCATCTGGGTGAGTCCCCATCGAGGACGGCTTGTAATGTTTAAAAACAAAAAGTTATATCTGTTTTATTTAACCAGTAAGTGACGGGCCCTTTACCACTCCTGAAGTTTAACCAGTAAGTGAAGGGCCCTGTACCATTCCTGAAGTTTAATCAGTAAGTGAAGGGCCCTGTACCACTCCTGAAGTTTAACAAGTAAGTGAAGGGCCCTGTACCACTCCTGAAGTTTAACCAGTAAGTGAAGGGCCCTGTACCATTCCTGAAGTTTAATTAGTAAGTGAAGGGTCCTGTACCATTCCTGAAGTTTAACCAGTAAGTGAAGGGCCCTGTACCACTCCTGAAGTTGTACAGCAGTTCAAACGGCAAGAGGCTCGACTTCATTGCACCGGTTGATATCCCACATGGCTCGGTCTTATTCAGCAGGGCCGCCTCCCGAAAGCCTCGCATCAAGCACGAACTCCTTAGCTCCAGCGACAACCCCCAGGAGTTTCCGATAAAATTGCACTGTGCACAATATTTTTGTTCTCGTTGCACTGAGATTCAATTTGGTTTCTCGCAGAATAGGGCAAGCAAAGGCTGCATTTCAGAAAATGAAGAATATATTATGCTGTAAGTCAATATCATTGAATATAAGAAAGAGAGTGCTAAGGTGCTATATAGAACATGTTTTGCAGTATGGATGTGAATTTTGCAACGTAAATGAACAAATTAGGAAGAGATTGGAAGCAACAGAGATGAGGTTCCTGAGATGAATGTTGCGAATTCCTTGGACTGCCAAAGTAACTAACAACGAATGCCTGAAAGAGGCTAATGAAACAAGAACATTATATACAACAATAAGAAAGAGGCAAACAACTTTTTTTGGTCATGTGATGAGAAGAGACGCATTGAGAACATCGTGACAACTGGAAAGATTCGAGGGTAAGAAAGGCAGAGGCAGACTAAGAGACATGATGCTAGGTGAATTGTGATGGTGGCATGGAGGAATATCAACGGTAGAATTGATCCAGAAAACCAAATACCGAGATCTGTGGAGAGTCATGAACGCCTAGCACCAGCTGGCAAGACACTTGCTGATGATGAATCTCGCTTTGCTACTGCACTGATTTGATTAATTTCCCAGTTCCAGTTTGTATTGTTCATACTAGTACTCATCGTCAGCATTTCGATGTTCATGTTTTTCTATTCTTCTGACCTGTAAGCCAAAAAAGTCCCGCAACAGGAGACGCCAGTGAAACAACAACATTACCTTTTCAGTATAGAAGCTCAACAGATAAGAAGGCAACATAACCCAGAGTGACCCCTTATTCAATGTGAAAACAATCCGTTGTATCATCACATATTCTCACTGCTGCTTTTTGTTCACCGTAAATTGTTTTTATTATATGTGTTAAGTAGTGGGGCGCCCACCTGTCTCACTATGTTGGATAATTCTTTATGGCCGACACAAACAATTGCCTCTGAATTGTCTATATAAAGCAACAATGAATATCTATATTGCACTCTGTGTGTTTTATTAATGTGTCCTCACTGTAAATACATTGTTTCGTGTACTCTATTTTCTTAAAAAGTCAGATTGTGCAATTTATGTGTCGTCTTTTTTCTTATAAAGTCTTCAGTTTATCATTTTTAATATACTTTTGCTTGCATGACTTATCTAGACAGCTGTTGTTTAACTGAAATTACACTACCACAAGATAGACAGCGTTACGTTTATCACAAGATAGACAGCGTCACGTTTATCGCCATATAGATAGCGTTACACTTATCACAAGATAGACAGCGTCACGTTTATCACCAGATAAACAGCGTTACGTTTATCACAAGATAGATAGTATCGATAACAAGTATATAATTAATCAGACATACATGATCATTGACACGGATTTGTTTGTTCACAGGTGTAGCTGTGTGTTGACAGAAATACGTTTGTGCCGAGGTAAGCAAAGATGTATTAATTCTCAACCGTTGACAGAATTTGGTCATCCCTGAGATCTTAGGATCGCTGGCAAGGATTCATTTTATCAACAACAACAAATATACATTGTGTTGTACAGCGACGTTTGGTTGTGGACAGTTCTTCCGGCAGATCGCGCTGTGACATCATGTTGACCATTCCGTGGTTTGTGACTAAAACATTTCAAGATTTGTTTCGGCGGACGCCGGTGCCAGTAGAAAATCAGCAACAGCAGCAGCCATTTCAGCCTGAACTGCTACAGAATTGTCAACAGCAACCACTGCCGTCTTCGTCACACGTGAGACAAACACAGGTCCAACAAAACCAGGCTCCAGAGAGACAAACACAAGTCCAACAAAACCTGGCGCCAGAGCGACAAACACAAGTACAACAAAACCAGGCGCCAGAGCGACAACCACAAGTGCAGCAACAACAACAGGCATCTGTGAGACAACCACAAGTGCAACAACAACAGGCGCCAGTGAAGCAACAAGCCCCGCAACATGAGGCGCCAGTAAATCAGCAACAAGTGCAGCAACAACATGCGCCAGTAAAACAAGTCCAACAACAACAGGCGCCTGTAAGCCAACGAGAAGTCCAACAACAACAGACGCCAGTGAAACAAGTCCAGAAACAGGAGGAGCCAGTGAAACAACAACAAGTCCCGCAACAAGAGGCGCCAGTGAAACAACAAGTCCCGCAACAACAGGCGCCTGTAAGCCAACCACAAGTCCAACAAAAACAGGCGCCAGCGAATCAAGCAAATGATCAACAACATCAAAGTCACCGGACACAGACTACAGCATCTTCGCCAGCACAGACAGCTCACGTACACAAAGACCTCTCTCAACAGAATGCTACGCGCGTGCAGAATATAACTCCGCCCAAATCACCAGCCTCGGAAGTGAGTACAGACTTTATCCAGGCTAAGACGGAGTCTCAGCAGCACACGTCACCCGGTGTGAGAGAGCTACACTCTTCTGCAACTTCTCAACTCTCTGAGGGTAAGTAAAGTGTACACGTCATACAATTACAAGCTAGACTCATTTAATGGTTTGTCTATAAGATTAAATGGTTATTTCGTTAAGCATAATACAATTTTACGACTTGTACATAATACAATCAATCTTACCATTTGTATATTATTTACTTTTTGGCAGTTTGACATCCTGTTTTCTACCACAGGTGTATTCTACTGCGGCCGCTTCACAGTACCTCCATTGCCCGTATATTTCCCTCTACGTGGTTCTCACCCATGTTTATGTGTTGCCTCAGTTGCGTGCAGAGGAGGGGGGGGGGGTGCGACGGCCCCGGGCATCCAGCCGGGAGGGGGGCATCCAGTTAGGAAGCGGGGAGGAGGAATGAATGAGGTAAAGAACAATTTAGGGGCATCCAATCAAGGGGTTGGCCCCGGGCATCAAAGAACCTCTGCACGCCACTGTGTTGCCTTCTTCTATCGGTTTGGCGGTGACTCACCATTACCTTTGCTACCATTTTCTCCCCGCATTTCCATCTTCCCCCCGCTCGCCGGGTTTCGGTCTCTTGATAATTAGCAGATCTCCTGGTCCACTAAGTATACTGATAAATAGCACATCTCTGAAACAAGTTTACAAAATTCAAATATCTAGGATGTATGATCACAGAAGATGGCAGATTGCACAGAGAAATCTAAATTAGATGTCAATAAGCGAGTGCGTTTAAATATATGTGGCACAAGATGGTGATCTAACTGTCTGTCTGGAACATCATTTCTTACTCGGTCTCGGATAGTTAAGTTGGCAGCTCTCACCAAGCATCTCATCTTACGTGTGTTGATTTTGCCTAAGTGTGATTCGGATAATGTAAAAATTTGAAATTGGTAGCATACGGTTAGTGTGAATATGCTATGTATTATCTGTAGTTTTGTAGACATATGTATATTTGGATTATATCACCCATATTGGGCAAACCCACCTTTTATAAGCTGCCTAAGATCTGTGGTAAAGGGGTTACGGGCACAATCCTGCATACCGGATTTGAAAAACAGCTGCGGACGATTTGGCAGTAAACCGCCTTGCGGTGGTTTCCATGCACTGGTATGAGTGCCTGTCGTTCTGAAAGTAGAGGAAAACTACTGAACGTAAACTTGTCAAGATAACAAAACAATGTTTTCCCGTAGTGAATTTTAATAACGAAGACACAAACCATAGTTGTACGATTTATTGCCTGGCATATTTCGCTGCATCTCGTCAGGTAATATACTGCAGAATTCACACATCATAGAGTAAAATAACTAGATACATCCTTCAACCTGAAATATACACATGTTCGTACAGTAATGTCAGATGTCTACCACGGTAATTTTAAACTGACTATCATGTCTTACTGTTTGCACAAAACTGGCCTATGTAGATTAAACATGATGGCTTCTGCAAACTTTAACAAGCGACTATTTTGTGTGTTAAACAACACGCGAAAAGTGCTGTCTCTATCAATTACATAACCGGTTTCCAAGATTTGCCGTGCAATGGACGACGCCTGAAGTTTGTAATAGTGGTGTGTCAGCCTTCCCATGCTGTGTGTCAAGAAATCACAAACAGCCAAAAAATGATGGAGTAGGCTACGACGTCCTGTAAAAGGATATGCACATTTACATAGTTATCTATGCCTACTCTGTGGCAAAGGGGCTACGAATGCAGTTTGTAATCCCGCATACCGCGTTTGAAATACAGCTGTGGGCGATTTGGAAGCAGACCGCCTTGCGTTGGTTTCCACAGAATGATATGAATGCCGGTCGTTTAGAAAGCAATCGCAAACTACTGAACGGAATCGTGCCCAGGAATCACAAACAGCGAAAACATATTGGAGTTGACTGCTACGTCCTGTAAAAGATATGCAACTAACTAACTAACTTAGATACACAAGCCAGACAAACCTATCGTCTAGGCCGGATCTTGTCCCACTGTCAATGACCGAATATCAGAGTTTTTAGACGGCATATTTCAGCCCCAACACCAACCACGCTATCCACGCATGGCCCACCGCTCCAAGCCACCTGATGATGATGATTATAAGAATTCATAATTTTCAGGTATGCGATTTCTGGATGGCGCTAAATTAGGAAAGCCAGTGAATGCTAATTATAGCAGATGGCTGGCTCTCTCTCTCTCTCTCTCTCTCACACACACACACGATCTGGTCTGCAGGCAGAAGGCGAGCCGGTTTCTCCAGGTCTGTGTCTGGAGTTGAGTAGAGAACTGACATCACAGCACATGGCACATTCCCGTACGTGCTCCGACCTTATCTGCAACAGCCAGCGAAGAGTCCCAGTACTAATGGTACCAGTAGCAATCTGATTGTGTGCCCGTCTGGGGAATCTCACGCTCTCTCTCTCTCTCTCTCTCTCTCTCTCTCTCTCTCTCTCTCTCTCTCTCTCTCTCTCACTCTCACTTTCTCTCACACGCACTCTCTTTCTCACTCACACATTCACTCTCTCATCCTGCCTGTATCTACGAGTATATAGAGTCTACGAAATCTCACTCTGTGACTGTCACTCACTCACTCACTAACTCACTCACCCTCTCTCTCACCCACTCTCTCACTCACACACTTTCTCATTCAACACACACACACACTCTTTTACTCACACACACTCTCTCACTCATGCACATTCTCTCTGTAACTCACTCACTCACACACTCTCACTCACTCACACACTCTCACTCACTCACTCACTCACTCACTCACTATGACTCACTCACTATGTCTGTATTTACGAGTATATAGAGACAAGGGAATCGTCTGTTTGTATGGAAGCCTCGCTTGTGTTATGGCTAGACGGTCTATTGTCAGTACCATGGGCATGGGTTCAGATCCTCATCGAGGTAGACTGTGAAATGTGCCCATAAAACACCACGACGTCATCATATACCCCATGAAACAACAACCTGCTGGTGTGTGTGTGTGGGGGGGGGGGGGGTGGGCCTTGAAGGATTAGTTACAGGCTTAAAGTTTAGTTAAAGGATTAATTACAGTTGACTCATATTAACGGTGGAACCGAAACAGACGTAGATTAGAAACAATAAAGATGCTGTTGTTTATATGAATGTCTTTACAACGTGTTTAGTGTTGAGAAAAATAATGGTTTTGAAAATTTCTGACCGACTGGCTGGAACTCCGAGCTAGAGTTCGAATCCTCGTAAGATAATTGATGTTTTTTTTTTTTTTTTTGGTGCGGCACTTTTGATGGGTCACCCTACGGAAAGAGACCGAGCCATATGGGATAAAACCCGGGTCAATGAATTCTTTCTAGTGACTGCCGATTCCATCGACGATGAACTGTATTTTTCGTGGAGGACATTTTGTGTTGGTATTCTGGCGGCGGCATTAGGCACAATGTACCTGCGCTGGCTGTTGGCTTGCCGAGACTCGTCTTTTCCACTTTTCACATTGAGCAGTGAGGAGCATTTTGTGTGATATTAACTTGCACAGGAACGGAGCATAATTGGGACGACCCTGAAGGTGGATCAGCGACTAAGACTAACTTTTATTTGATCTAGAACAAACAGAAAATCTAACATGCACAGTTCAGTGCGAGTGCACTAGCCAGGGAACCTTAATTCCACAGGCTAAAGACCACCTACTTCTCCCCCCCCCCCCCCCACACACACCCTTTCCGTAACTGCGTAGTATTACAGGCGATAATGACAGTTTTTAGATACAGAACTATTTTGAGTCGTTGTTTTCATTATTAATTCGAATATCATACTGTTCATCTCTATTATCATCATAAAGGTTTTTCACATAATTTGACCATACATGTAGAATCTGATCTTTTTCTATTATGATATTGTTATCTTTCGTTTTTAGACAGCCTGCTGAAGTACTTGTTCTTTTATTAGTAAGTTCCTGAATTCTTTTGTGCATTAATTTGGTATTTTGACTGTATTTTGACTGTTGTGCTGTTTTTCAATTTCTATACAATTTTCCTCAAGCCATGCTTCTTTTGCCTCCTTACATAATATTCTGACTTGTCTGTGAATTTCTTCATATTTGGCAGGATTATTTTTTTGAGTTGTAAAATTTCTTCAGTCATCCATTTCTTACAACCCACCTTCTTGAATTTTGGAATAGTTGTTTCTGCAGCCAAACTGATTGAATTCTTCAACATTTCCCATTGATCATCCACATCCTGGAATAGGATCTCTAGATCAGACAATATATCAAATCTGTTCTGTACTTCTATGTTGAATTTGTTTTGTATTTCCTTGTCAATTGTTACTCAATGTACACAAATCATATTTCGTGTTCCTGTTATATACTTGACTCTCTTTAACTTTACCCTCAATGTACCTGTAAGTAATATGTGATCACAATAACAATCAGCACTGGGAACTGTTTTTTCGAATTGTTAATGCATTTCGAAACCTTCTCCTAATCAGAATGCAATCAATCTAGTTTCTAATCCTGCTGTCAGGACTCCTCCATTTCCTAGAATCATTTCCTGCTCTTTTGTTCATTCTACAAGTCTGTACCCTCTTTCGTTTCTCTCTCCCAAACCATAGTTTCCTACTGTGTAACCATCACCTTGATTTCCAACTTTTGCATTGAAGTCACCTATTATGATGTTCATTTCTGAATTTTTACGTTTCTTTAAAGCAGACTCTATGTCACTATAAAATTCCTCTATACTATCTTTACTGGATTCTCCTGTTGAGGCATATACTTGAATAACGTTTATGTTAAAAGGTCTGCCGCTTAATTTAACTAGTAGAACTCTGTCTGATACAGCCCAATATCCTTGCACAGACCCCCGGTTCAGATAACATCACAACAGAAATGATTAATGCTTTAGAAGAATATGGAGTAGATCAAGTCACCAGACTACTGGACACAATATATGATAACGAAGATATACCTTCTGAATTATGTAATTCTGTATTTATTGCAATCCCAAAGAAATCAGGAGCCTTGAAATGTGATCAACATAGAACAATTAGTATAATGAGTCACATCGCGAAGATTTTGCTTCGAATTATCATGCAAAGGGTGAGGAAGAAAATACAACCCGAATTAGGGGAAGAACAATGTGGCTTTGTAGAAGGAAAGGGTACAGTAAATGTCACGAGATCGCCATGAGTTAACCAGATAATAATACCGACGTTTGCTTGGCGTATATTTTCTAGGCCACAACAGTCGTACTAACAGAGTAAACACAGCTGCACGAGTTACATCGGGTCAGCAAATAGTAAACATTGGGAAGTGAGTGCGCTGAATCAGACACCGCGTTGACAGTTCAATAACAGATAGAATCACATAGAATTGCCCATCTCAGTACATGGAACAGCCCTGTCTGTCATTTATAGTTGCGGACATCAGGCGAAATGGCGGCTGGGATTGTCACCACTGAACAGAAGATTGACAGTTTATCAACAGGTCGGAAGTGCCCGACTAGGGAGAAAACGGTGAGATTGTCATTTGGTATTTCCCGACATCAAACGGAATGGCGGATTTGACTGTCACCACATGACATAAAGTTGAGGGCTTGTTATGGGATACAGTGGAACACCTGCCGGACATCAACAACGTCACGTGCACAATGTAAGGGTGTTTGGAAAACCATGATTGGCAGCTTGGTATCGAAACTCTTTGTTGGAACTCGACAGTAACTCTCTAGATTGTTTTGGATGTCTAAACCAGTGATGACAAATCTAACCTTGATGGAGCCAGAGGGGGGATGGATCCCTGACAGGGGATGATCTGCCAATGTGCCACCTGTGTGGGGGCATAAAGGATAACGTCACGTGGCCAACTTTGGTAGTTTGCCATATAAACCCGAGTTGGGGCCAACTAGGGGGACTTGGAAATGTGGCTCTAGTCGGAGTGCAATGGCACTGCAGTGCTTAGTGGAAATAATATCTACCGTGTGTTTATTAGTGACTTAATTTTACACGTGCCTATCATGGCAGATGTAGATATGATTGATAGGACTGCAGTAGTGCCATTTAAGGTATAACCTATTCTTATATTAGTTCTAATTAATATAGACTGTAGCCTTGTTAAAACTATAGTGTGATGATTAGCACTGTTAGTGGAAACTAGTTAGAGTAGAATAGTGATATTAGCTCTGCTAGTTAAGAATAGAGTAGTGTAGTGGTGATAAGCTATGCTAGTTAAGAATAGAGTAATGATGGATAATTGGGAGACGGGGAAATTGCCCGCTGGGGTTTTGCACTCTGTATGGGTCTTTCTTTGTCATAGCCTGATTCGGCCCTAGGTGGGTAGCTAATCTGCTCTATGACATAGTTTAGTTAGCTAAAGATCATTAAGCAAGGCAATAGGCTTACACTCAGCCGATAGGATCAGTGACTAGTACTATCACCAGATGTGTTGTTTCTATCCTAGGTTCCCTACCAGATCCGAGGAAACTCAACAAGTTTTTAGGAAAGGTTCAAATCCCATTCGGAAGAACACCAGTGGAACAGTCAATAAAGTTGCGTACAGAACGTAACTAAAGCTAAAAGGAAGATGATTCACCAAAGAGGGGTGATGATTACTGATGCACCACACAGCATCAGACCGTAGTAACTAACTGAGAACATTAATGATAATAGTTACCTAGTGTGATATAATCTCGTGTAATAGAACACAAGACATGATACGTGAGGCTAGATAGACACGAGTGAGGATCAATTACATTAACAATTAACATTAATAACTGTGTACACACTACAAAGGACTTGTGCATTTTTTTTTAGGAACGATAGGAACGGACATTGTGTAGGGTGCAACCGGTCCATGATTAACTGTTAATACCACCGGTGTCTATTTCGGATGATCATGAAATGGGATTACCAGAGGTCTACAGAGGCAAATCAGTATCCAGCAGGATGGTTTCGGCACTGGGTGAGATGTACATGTTCTGACGTAACGTGCTGTGGTCTATCCTTGCTGGGATCAGCTGACTGGGTTGTTGTCTGAGAGTCCGATTCTACACACTTTATAGAACACGTCACACATTTTCTTCACATACACGTCTCATATACGTTACACTTTTCTTTTAATAAATTAATCTTTATTAATTTTTAGAAGCAAGAATTGTTGAGTATGTTGCGTTGGGGAAGTATGAGAGAGGGCATAGTACGACAGTGAGAGAGTGACAGGAAAAGGTGTCCACGGGCTGATGGAGTGTGTTGGACGGAAGCTGGTGGATTCTCCAGAATATTAAAAAGGAGGAAAATATTATAATGTGGGTGTCGGCTCTCTTCACTCCAGGGACGACACAGTAAAGGAGGACACGACATTATTGGGAGCTCGTCCGGGATCTTTGGACAGCGGGATCTCTCATAAACGGAATCCTTGGACAGCGGGATCTCTCGTAAACGGAATCTTTGGACAGCGGGATCTCTCGTAAACGGGATCTTTGGACAGCGGGATCTCCCGTAAACAGAATCCTTGGACAGCGAGATCTCCTGCAAGCAGGAACCTTTGACAGTGGGATCTTCTGACAACGGGGTCTTTTGACACGGGATCCTTAGTTATAAGAGGGAGATATCATTTTTGAGAATCCAGCTAGAGTGAATGTGGATAGGGGTTAGGACTAATATCTTACCTGTTCACACTTCACACGTCTGCATAGGTCTGTGGTCCTGATTCTACTCTTGTCACTGAGTGAATGTGCTGTGTGTGGTAATATCTAGATTTATAGTACTTGTTCATATATCTGTATAGTAATTTGCAGTTATATTGTACTAGACCTGCTAGCTTACCTCTCTGTATAATGGCCACCCCTAAACTAAGCACGTTAGAATTAAAGGCAAAGGGGGAAGAAATGGGACTGGCGGGTTCTGCTCTAACGGATTACATACAGGAAGTGGAGAGAGAGAGTATCGTCAAGCAGAACGGGAAGATCGAAAGGCCGAGCTGGAATTGAGAAGGATGGAGTTGGAACAAGCAGCGAAGAAAGTGGAAGCTGAGCAAGCAGCTAAGAAATTGGAAGCTGAGCAAGCAGCTAAGAAATTGGAAGCTGAGCAAGCAGCTAAGAAATTGGAAGCTGAGCAAGCAGCTAAGAAATTGGAAGCTGAGCAAGCAGCTAAGAAATTGGAAGCTGAGCAAGCAGTTAAGAAATTGGAAGCTGAGCAAGCAGCTAAGAAATTGGAAGCTGAGCAAGCAGCTAGGAAATTAGAAGCTGAACAGGAAGCACAGAAAAGGGAGCACGAGTACCGGATGAGGGAACTCGAGTTGAAGAGTCAATCTAATGGAGAAACTGAGGGAGCAGTTGGAGGTTCCTCCATCCCAGGCTCAACACCAGTAGGTGGACTTGGGTACCATGCTATGAAGTTTCCTTTAGCGGTCTACGAGGAGGACAAAGAGAAGATTGACCAGTACCTTCAACGCTTCGAGGCCATGTCTGTTGCTATGGGCCTGGAGCGTAACAAATGGAATCTTAAGCTATCCCAGGGTTTACGCGGGACCGGTTACGAGGTTTATTCTCGCCTACCACCAGGACATGAGAACAATTATGACGAGTTAAAGACGGCTCTGCTGAAACGATTCGAGGTTACGTCGCATACCTACCGGAAAAAATTTCGAGCAGCGAAACGAGAACCGGGGGAGTTGTTTGCCGCCTACAGTTTGCGTCTTAAATCTTATCTCCATAAGTGGATGGATTTGGCTGGGTTCGCACATGACTATGAGAGTCTGGAAGAGCTCATGGTGGTCGACCAGCTGAAGAAGCAAATGTCTAAACCTCTCAGGACGTTCCTGGGAGAACAAGGAGCGGAACGTATTGACCTCGTGACTAAATTAGCAGAACGGTTCGTCGAGGTACATGGGGAGGCAGGGGAAAACCTTTCCACCAACACCAAAAGTCAAGAGAAACATGACAAGAAGAAAGCCAAAAACTCAGGAACCAAAAAGTGGGAACCTTATGTGCAAAAATCAGAGGATAGTTCAGAGAAGAAGAAGGAGGGAAGCAAGAGCACTTCAAGCTCTACACCTAAACGACCGTGGTCGGAGAAGTGGTGTTCAATTTGTAAGTCACCCTCCCACAATACGAGGGACTGCAAATCGAAGGCTAAGAACCCTCACTTCGCAGCATGTCAAGTGACTTCCAAGGAGGTTGTCACGGAAAATGCCAAGGTCAACAAGGAAGCTCGCCACCAGGAGAGCTCACTCAAGTCCGACAATAGAAAATCTAGGACAGGGAAATGGCGCAACCAATGCAAGTCAAACACGCACAATGCTATTGACTGCAGGGGAAAGTCAGGAGGCACTCAATTCGTCGGGTGCCCCGGGAAACCTAAGGTGGAGCCCACCGAACAGGTCGAGGCCGAGGAAGAGACTCCAGACCAGGAAAAACCACCTGTAGTGGAATTGGTAGAGGTTAACGGTCGTCAAGTGGAGTGTTTATACGACACAGGACTGGACGGAGAGGCCGTGATTTCTGCGGATCTGGTGCATCCAGAACAATTCACAGGTGAAACCATGGAGATACAGCCTGCACAGAAGAGTGCTGTAGTCATGAAGTTGCCCATTGCTAATGTGGAGATTCGGTCAAGGTACGTCACCGGCACCATCAAGGCCGCTGTATTGACCGATCCCATTTTCCCAGTCATCCTAGGTTGCCGGTATGTCTTTTTGAGAATGCCCAGGGAGCCAATCCATATGGGAGCAATGCAGACTCGCTCTCAGACGAAAACGGAAGAGGCAGACGCAATTGTGACTAACCCAATGCCGGAGGAGCTACGAACTGCCCAGAGTGAGGATGGTACTTTACGTCCTTGCTACAAAAAGCTGCAGAAAAGTGCTGATCCACCAGGACGGGGGCAGTACTACATGAAGAATAGGATACTCTACAGGAGAGCAGGAAGGGGAGACAACCTATACGGTCAGTTGGTCGTCCCGAAAGCTCACCGGTCCCAGATTCTTCATATGGGTCATACCATCTCCTTTAGTGGACACATGGGTATTGCCGCCACCATGCAGCGGATTTCCTGCCACTACTATTGGCCGGGAATGACAGATGATGTGCGTCGGTATGTGAAGTCATGCCCTGAGTGCCAGAGGGTGGCACCAAATCACTGGACAGCACCGGCGGTGTTGGGTGAGATGCCCATCATGAACTCTCCTTTCGAGAGGGTAGCCATCGATATCGTGGGTCCACTTCCCAGGACTAGGAAGAGGAACATGTATATACTCACAATGGTGGATTGCTGTACAATGTGGGGTGAGGCTATACCGTTGACCACGATTGACTCGAAAAGAGTGGCGGACGCACTGATGGAGGCCTTTACCAGATTAGGCTTTCCGGATCAAATTCTGACGGACAATGGATCTCAGTTTTGTGGAAAACTCATGGAGGAGGTATTTAGGGTGTTTCACTCTAACCACATACATACCAGCCCTTACCACCCTCAAGCCAATGGACAAGTGGAGCGTTTCAACGGCACGTTGATGACAATGCTCAGGAAACTAGCGCAGGAAAAACCTGATAGGTGGGATGAATATATCCCAGCAGCACTCTTTGCCTATCGGGAAGTTCCTCATGGCTCAACAGGACTACCACCCGCTACGTTGCTGTTTGGTCGTCCAATCAAAGGACCGTTGGAAGCCATGTTGAGGAGTTGGACTGAAGAGGGGACGTCAGAAGAAGTGATCTCATCCTACAAATACGTAGAGGAACTGAAAGAAAAACTCCACAAGGGATGGACTCTGGCAAATCAAAACTTGAAAAAGGCCAGGAAAAGACATGCGGCTTACTACAACCGTAGGTCTAAAGAAAGATCTCTAGAGGTGGGAGACAAAGTCTTGTTGCTACTCCCAACGGGAAACAACAAACTGGAGATAGGTTGGCAAGGACCATTTCCCGTGGAAAGGGTAATATCCAGAACCAACTATCAGATCCGGATCCGGGGAAAGTCGAAGATTTTCCATATCAATCTCTTGCGGAAATACGAAGAGAGACCCGGAGGCAGCTCACCTCATGGCAATGGCAGTTGCAGTGGAGACAGAAGTGGGAACCAGCGAGGGCAGGGAATATCCCTTGGAACACCAGGAAACCTATAGGGATGTGCAAGTGAACCCTGATCTGACCTCCCAGGAGAGGGAAAGGATAACCCAGGTTCTCAAGTCTCATAAGGAGATACTGACTGATAAACCAGGACGAACGAGGTTGGTTGAGTTCGAGATGACTTTGACCACACAGGAGCCTGTTCGCCAAAAGGTTTACCCAGTGCCATTCTCTAAAGAAAAGGCCCTGGAGGAGGAAATACAAAAACTGCTGGAGGATGACGTGATTGCACCATCCACATCCCCATACAATGCGGGGGTAGTTTTGTTACGCAAACCAAGTGGAGAACACAGGTTGTGTATAGATTACCGACTTCTGAACAGTCATACACAGTTTCAGGTGGAACCTTTGCCGAATCCAACTCAGTTATTCGCTAGGCTCCATAAGGCTCGGTACTTTTCAAAGGTGGATCTGAGTCGGGGGTACTATCAGATACCAGTCAAACCGGAGATTCGACCACTGTTAGCTTTCAGTACACCCAGTGGACACTACGAATTCAAGGTCATGCCCTTTGGACTCAGCAATGCACCTAGTGTGTTTACACGCATGATGAGGACTTTACTAGATCCGTTACAGGATTCGTCCATCATCTCTTTCATGGATGATATTCTGATTTCCAGTGACAGCTTGGATGACCACTTACAATCCTTGGAGAGAGTGTTTAATAGGCTCAATGAAGCAGGGCTTACCGCTCGTCCAACCAAGTGCATGATTGGTTACCAGACTCTGGAATTTCTAGGTCACACCATCACTCCAGGACACATTGTCCCAGAAGAGAAGAACCTGGAGAAAATCAGAAATGCACCAAGGCCAAAAACGAAGAAGGATGTGCGATCTTTTCTCTCGTTCTGTGGGTTCTACCACAAATTTATCCCACATTTCACGGAACTTGGAGCTCCGTTGACGGAAACCTTGAAAAAGGGATTCCCGGACCAAATCATTTGGACACCAGAATGTGAGAATGCCTATAGTCAGTTAAAGGAGGCCTTGGTCAGCAAACCTGTATTACAGCTCCCTGACCTTTCCAAACAATTTGTGTTGAGAACGGATGCGAGTGCGATTGGAATTGGAGCCGCTTTGTTACAGGAAGGAAAAGACGATGCTTCGGTTTTGAAACCTGTGGCATACGCAAGTAAGAAACTTCTACAGGCGGAGAGGAATTATTCAACCGTCGAGAGAGAGTGCTTGTCCCTCGTCTGGGCAGTGCAAAAATTTCAGCCCTATTTGTATGGAGTCCAGTCCAGTCGGATCATCAGCCCCTGATGTTCCTGGCTACTTCTCAGAAGCTCAACGCACGTTTGATGCGGTTGTCGTTGTTACTTCAACCCTATAATTTCACAGTGGAGTACATTCCTGGGAAGGAAAATGTTGGAGCGGATTTCTTGTCAAGACACCCAGCTCCTGAAGAAGTGGAATGAATCATCTGGATTGAACTCATGGTGGAGAAGAGTGAGATGGACTACTCTCTTAAGAGGGGGCCTATGTCACGAGATCGCCATGAGGTAACCAGATAATAATACCGACGTTTGCTTGGCGTATATTTTCTAGGCCACAACAGTCGTACTAACAGAGTAAACACAGCTGCACGAGTTACATCGGGTCAGCAAAAGTAAACATTGGGAAGTGAGTGCGCTGAATCAGACACCGCGTTGACAGTTCAATAACAGATAGAATCACATAGAATTGCCCATCTCAGTACACGGAACAGCCCTGTCTGTCATTTATAGTTCCGGACATCAGGCGAAATGACGGCTGGGATTGTCACCACTGAACAGAAGATTGACAGTTTATCAACAGGTCGGAAGTGCCCGACTAGGGAGAAAACGGTGAGACTGTCATTTGGTATTTCCCGACATCAAACGGAATGGCGGATTTGACTGTCACCACATGACATAAAGTTGAGGGCTTGTTATGGGATACAGTGGAACACCTGCCGGACATCAACAACGTCACGTGCACAATGTAAGGGTGTTTGGAAAACCATGATTGGCAGCTTGGTATCGAAACTCTTTGTTGGAACTCGACAGTAACTCTCTAGATTGTTTTGGATGTCTAAAACCAGTGATGACAAATCTAACCTTGATGGAGCCAGAGGGGGGATGGATCCCTGACAGGGGATGATCTGCCAATGTGCCACCTGTGTGGGGGCATAAAGGATAACGTCACGTGGCCAACTTTGGTAGTTTGCCATATAAACCCGAGTTGGGGCCAACTAGGGGGACTTGGAAATGTGGCTCTAGTCGGAGTGCAATGGCACTGCAGTGCTTAGTGGAAATAATATCTACCGTGTGTTTATTAGTGACTTAATTTTACACGTGCCTATCATGGCAGATGTAGATATGATTGATAGGACTGCAGTAGTGCCATTTAAGGTATAACCTATTCTTATATTAGTTCTAATAATATTAGACTGTAGCCTTGTTAAAACTATAGTGTGATGATTAGCACTGTTAGTGGAAACTAGTTAGAGTAGAATAGTGATATTAGCTCTGCTAGTTAAGAATAGAGTAGTGTAGTGGTGATAAGCTATGCTAGTTAAGAATAGAGTAATGATGGATAATTGGGAGACGGGGAAATTGCCCGCTGGGGTTTTGCACTCTGTATGGGTCTTTCTTTGTCATAGCCTGATTCGGCCCTAGGTGGGTAGCTAATCTGCTCTATGACATAGTTTAGTTAGCTAAAGATCATTAAGCAAGGCAATAGGCTTACACTCAGCCGATAGGATCAGTGACTAGTACTATCACCAGATGTGTTGTTTCTATCCTAGGTCCCTACCAGATCCGAGGAAACTCAACAAGTTTTTAGGAAAGGTTCAAATCCCATTCGGAAGAACACCAGTGGAACAGTCAATAAAGTTGCGTACAGAACGTAACTAAAGCTAGAAGGAAGATGATTCACCAAAGAGGGGTGATGATTACTGATGCACCACACAGCATCAGACCGTAGTAACTAACTGAGAACATTAATGATAATAGTTACCTAGTGTGATATAATCTCGTGTAATAGAACACAAGATATGATACGTGAGGCTAGATAGACACGAGTGAGGATCAATTACATTAACAATTAACATTAATAACTGTGTACACACTACAAAGGACTTGTGCATTATTTTAGGAACGATAGGAACGGACATTGTGTAGGGTGCAACCGGTCCATGATTAACTGTTAATACCACCGGTGTCTATTTCGGATGATCATGAAATGGGATTACCAGAGGTCTACAGAGGCAAATCAGTATCCAGCAGGATGGTTTCGGCACTGGGTGAGATGTACATGTCCTGACGTAACGTGCTGTGGTCTATCCTTGCTGGGATCAGCTGACTGGGTTGTTGTCTGAGAGTCCGATTCTACACACTTTATAGAACACGTCACACATTTTCTTCACATACACGTCTCATATACGTTACACTTTTCTTTTAATAAATTAATCTTTATTAATTTTTAGAAGCAAGAGTTGTTGAGTATGTTGCGTTGAGGAAGTATGAGAGGGGGCATAGTACGACAGTGAGAGAGTGACAGGAAAAGGTGTCCACGGGCTGATGGAGTGTGTTGGACGGAATCTGGTGGATTCTCCAGAATATTAAAAAGGAGGAAAATATTATAATGTGGGTGTCGGCTCTCTTCACTCCAGGGACGACACTGTAAAGGAGGACACGACAGTAAATACTGTGTATATAATGAGAACAGTAATTGAACGTTCTATAGAAACAAACAAAGATCTATATCTTTGCTTTATTGACTACACAAAAGCTTTCGATAAAGTGATACATGTCGACATGGTAGATATGCTTGCAGATCTAAAAATTGATGGGAAATACATTAGACTTATAAAAAACATATTGGAAACAACAAGCTGCCATAAGGATTGATAATGAAGTGGAACAATATCAGCCTATTAGTAGAGGTGTGAGACAAGGGTGTGTAATGTCTCCAGATCTTTTTTCCTATACAGTGAAAATATTTTCAGAAATGTAGAAGATATAAATGAAATCATCATAGGAGGACGAAACATCAATAACATTAGATAAGCAGATGATACGGTATTGATCTGCAACAATTAGTAGATGCGGGTGTTGCACACAGTGAACAACTAGGGTTAAAATTAAATTGCAAAAGACACAGATTATGGTCGTCACTAGGAAGAAATAAATATCACAATGTAATATACAAGTAAATAGGAATATTCTTCAACAAGTTAATCAGTACAATTATCTCGGAAAAGTCATATCTAATGGGAGATGCCTTGAAGAGATAAGAACAAGAATCGCCACGGCGAAAGTAGCCTTTAGCAAGATGAAAAACATACTGACCAATAAAAAGATGTCAACTGCAACGAGAAAAAGAGTGTTGAAGTGCTATATAGAACCTGTACTTTTATATGGATGTGAAACGTGGACAATGAGCAGTCAGTCTAAAAAAAACATCTTATGGTTGTTGAAATGTGGTTTCTGAGGGGAATGCAAAGAATACCACGGACAGACCGAAAAATCAATAACCAGATCCTACAAGAAACAAATGAAAATTGTAAACTGATTAGAGACATTAGACGTAGACAGTAAAAATAATTTTGGCATGGTATGAGAAGACAAAATTGGAGAACTTGGTAACAACTGGCAAGATCGAGGGGAACAGACCAAAGGGAAGACCGAGAAATAAATACCTGGATGGCTTAGCCACATGGCATGGTCGAGACAAGAACACTCATCATCTCTCATCTTGTTCCTCTTGTACCTTGCGGTGTCGAGGAAAAGAACACCGACTGAGCTTATTCACGACTCTGGTGATCGAGTGAAATGGCGAATGATGACCGCTTCCCGGCATGGCACATGGTGGATGGATGGCAGTTTTCATCCGCCTACGAGGTCTCATTTTATCATTTTTTATGTCGTAAAGATCTGCACGTTTGAGACAGTTTATTTTTTGTTTAAGTTATACTAACTTCTTGTTGTCATAGCAACACCTAACGCGCCAAAAGGACCTGCTGCTGACCTTTCACTGCAGACAAGTTCAAGGACACTCGTGCTGCAGAATTCCACTTCAGGTTAGAGAAGGAGAGAGGGCGAGTGAAAGAGAGAGTGAGGGAGTGACAGATGGAGCATGGGAGTGGGGTGGGGGTACAGATATACGGGCAGAGTGAGCCAAAGAAGAAAACAGGAGGGGGTGAGCGGAAAGAGGATACAGCTATATGGGAAGAGAGAGAGAAAGAGAGAGAGAGAAGAGAGAGAGAGAGAGAGAGAAAGGAAAAAGGAGAGAGGGGGGGGGGGGGGGGGGGAAGAGAAGGGGAGAGAGAGAGAGAGAGAGAGAGAGAGATAAATGGAAAAAATTGAGAATGAGAGACAGAGTGAATTACGAGAGTGAAGGGGTGCTTTTGTATGTTGAGCCTGTAAGAGAGGGGAATTTATGTATGTTTTTAGAGAGGGCGGTTGCCATGATAATTTTTCTACCTTTATGA